>LPNX010834959.1:6373-31403 GCA_001517045.1 Pseudotsuga menziesii | reverse complement strand
TACCCCATAAAACCCCTAACTCATAATATTTTAATATATCTTTTATTTTTGTAGTACATCTCTTAGGAGGCCCATTTTTGACCTCAAATTCTCTCTAATGCGACGCCTTCTTATGCAAGGAAATGTTCGCTAGAATATTTTCATTGAGGGCGATTCTGTCAAACCTTGGTGCCAGTAGTTTTATCTCCGGGTGCCTGTTTCAGATGGGGATAATAAAAATAAAACGAAAAATATAAAAAAAAAAAACAAAAAAAATATAATTTATATAATAAAATAATTAAAATAAAACAAAAAACAAAAAAATCTATATAATTTATATAATAAAATAATAAAAATAAAACAAAAACAAAAAAATCTATATACTTTATATAATAAAATAAAATTCATATATATAAAGAAACAAAAAAAAATCTATTTTCATTTGCAGCTCGACCCAACTAGTGTACCAAACAACTATCCACCCACCTCTACAACAATGACATTCATGGCCGATGGCCAATTTTCCTGAACCATCATCCTTCAATTCCATCAATTACTGCTCAAGCTGCTAGTTCGCGCCAAATAGCCTGTCCGTTGGCGCCAACCATAAGAGGGTTTGGTGGGTTATGGATATGGATATTGGTAATACCCGTTGAGGATATTGGTATGGATATTAACCACTATTGAGAGTTTACAATTTATCTATTTAATTGCCATAGCTGCCATGGATAAACCAACATTGGAGAGAACTTGGAGGCTCTTGAAGAGGCGGACCACGAATTCTGCACCTTTGGCATCAACATCACCTTCTTTGCTTACAAAATCCCTAGTAATTTTATTGATTTACTGTGAATTGATAAATTTTTAGTGAATTTTGGATAACAACCCATGTGTTGTGTGGTCGATAGTTGCGCTAATGATTTTCCATGTTGCTTCTTATTCCTTTTTGCACTAGCCCTCTTGTGGATTATGTCCGCAACCTGTCTATATTGAATGATACCCTGCAAGGTTCCCATTATATGCAATAACTATAACTCAAGGGCATTTTCTACATGCCAGTTCTGGTAGCGTTTGCTATGTCAAATACTCTCTGCATGTGCCTTGTCTTCTATCATCGGTACTTTTTCTAGATATTTTATGATGTAGTAGCCTCTCCTTCGATGTGTCCACCCATGTGAAAGTTCCTGCTTGCACCCTCTTGTTGTATTGCAATTTCATTGGTCCGGTGGTGCATTTTTCTTTATTCCTTGGGGTTAAAGACTGAAGCATAGGTAGCTCACTGATAAGTTTCCTTTTTTACTGTGAATTTATATATTTTTCCTAAGAGGATCTGGAACCCTAAAGTCATAAGGAAATAAATAGACTGATCTGATTACAAAGATCTTAGCTTTAAGCGATATGGCAGGTTAATATCGCAGGTAAGTAGGTACGTAGGTTAATATCCAAGTCATATTTCATCCTTTGCGATGTGGCCTATTTGTGAAAATTGTGTTTTCTTCTCTAGACTCTATTCTTCATATACTAGATATCTAATTTAAATATATTTAATTTAAATGTTAAGTCCATTAGTGACCAAAAACCACCAGTGGTACTATAGAAGTACAATAATGAGTAAGGAATATGAGTGTGAAGGAATCTTTGTAAGAACTGTAAAAGAAATAGAAGAAGAGAAGGAGAATTTTGAAATAGGCAACAGTGATCTCTAATAACCTGAAAAGAACAACATGGGTGAAGGTTTGATTGATGCTATATAAGTAGGAAGCACAAAACTAGCAACGTAGTCAACCATTAGCTCTTTTAAAATCCAAGTCCAAGAAGAAGTTCGTGATGAGATTCTTATTGTTCACAAGTTGTGTGATTTCAAGCCTACATTAATTGACAGATCTAGTATTGGAATATCATTGAATATTGTTTTAATGATTGGAGTCCTCAGGATATTAAAAGTAAGAGGTGATGGGCCTTTAGTTAGTGATGCAGGGAGATTTATCCCTGAGAGTTTTTTCTAAGATGTGAACCATTTTACAAAGTAGCAATGCAATACAACTTGATGTTTCGATCTCATTTTCCTTGAAAATGGTCAAGGAACACTCATAGTTTCTAAACAAGAAAAAATAACCACATATTTCATAATAGATAGTGCATCTAAATACAAAATGGTATTTTGATTTAGTTTCTTAGATACATAATTTACATGTGTGATGCTCTCTTTGGATGTGAGGTTTTGTCTCTATGTATAGCTAATGGGAAATGTTAGTAGGGAAGTCAAATTACCTCTCAAATGACATTGCATTTTCAGCAATTTATCATTTGGAATAGAAGGTATATATTTTGGTTCATAAAAAATCATGAACTCATCCTCCATTTCCACAAAACATAGAAGCTATTATGCACAATAGCCATAAGTCACCACCTGACCTTTTTTTCTTTCTTTCAAGACCACACTTCAAGGAAATTGTTGTTTCTTTGTCTAACATTGTCCTAGTCACATCAGACTACTTACTAAAGTGGATTATTTTCTCATTTCACTTACTAGAAGAAAAGTCCCATCTTGTATAGCTTTAAATGTATACAAAATCCGCAGTCAACCCTTTTTCAGATATTTGAAAAGTGCTAGTATTTTGCTTGCAACTTTCTTCACATAAATGCAACATTAAATGCATATTGGAGGACATGAACCAACATTATTCACATAAATGAAACATTAAATGCATCTTGGACGACACATGAGCCAATATTCTAGAAGAAACAATTAGTTTTGAGAAGCACATAGAGATGGGATCCATATCTGACCATTTTTTTGAATGCAAACACCATTCCCAATTTTTGCAGAATTCCTAAACAAATTGCACAAGAAAAATTAAAATTTTAGAGTCTGTTTGTAGGAAGAACCCTAAAAGATTGATTGACAAGATTATAGCCCTTTATAAGAAAAAAATATAACTTATGAAGGGCTATTTTCATGTGACCAAACTCAAGAAAGTATTTTGACAATCATCTTGGTTCAATACTTTCTTACAAAGCAGAGCCATCTCAATTCCTTCCTGCAAGAGTGGTCTCTTGGGAAAAATAATAAATTCGACCATTTTAAAATTCTCATAATATAATACCTGGTGTTGGATTTCTTTGGCTTATGTCATATAAACACTTGGGTGCCTCATCAACTTTTCCTTTGGAGCAAAGTTGTTTTATGAAAGACCATATGTCAAAAAGTCAGTTACACAGTCTCTCCTAATTATTTTGTCTAGTAATTGTAATGATTTTCCCACTTCACCATCCTTAAATGGAGAAGACATTAATTCAGAGTATACTCTAACATGTATAGTAAATCTACATTCTATAATTTCCTAGTGAACTTTTGATGCCTCAAACATTTTTCCCAACTTTCCAAGATGATGCACGCCATAGATAAAACTTCTGGAACTTGGAACATGCGTTCCCTAAGCATTTGGTTCAATATCTGGGCAACAAATTCAACTTTCTTTGATTTGCAGAAATCTTTGATGAGTGAAGACTACATAGCATATGTGGGTGAGGCCCTTACTACTAATTTTGTCTAGTTGATTTATCTCCTCATCCACCATACCCAACCATATAGAGACCCCCAATGAATGTGATATAGAAACTATATAAGGTATTTTCATCTGTGCTAGATACTTTCTTGCATGCTCCACTCTATCAAACTTGCACATAGCATTGATCAATGCATTTAAATTTGCAGCCACTAGAGTAAATCCATTTTTGGTAATTTCATTTGCAATCTCACACGTTAGTTCTTGTAACACCCTGGTTTTGACCCCGTTGCATTAGATGTATATGATGATGTATATATTGTAAATGATCATGGTGCAAAGCTAGAGGCCAAGGCCCCACCATTGGTCGGTTATGCTATGTTTTGGATTTAAAATTGTCACCAATGGCATATCGGGGCATGCAGCATATATTATGGTGGTCATCATGTAAATACGCATCTATAATTAATTAAATGAATCTTACCAGCTACGATCGCGGCAACTAAAATGAGAAAGGGGGCATGATTTTCCCAAGGATGAGGATGTGGGGGAATTTGTCCAACTTTGGCCAATAGGGTGAAAATCCATGTGTCTTCTTACCTTGTTTTATTCCAACCACTTCCATTAAGAAAGGCTGGTGGTGGTTGAGGCAGTTATGATCTTTGGGAGTGGGGTGGCAGGATTGTCAGTCCTCACCCACATGCACACTCCACCCACTGTTGACTTCACTATGGTAGGAAAAACCTTCACGCACTCTCCAATTCGCGACCTCACAATTTTGCTGTTCATCTCCACACATGAACCATCTTCTGTTTGCTGGTCTCACGCACAGGTATTTTCCTGGTTTTTCCAACTGATGCAATGAGCTGAGAGCTATGCTCTTTTATCCATGATTTACTGTGCTGCTGTGGTTCTCTCACGCACAGTGTGTTTCATTGTGGTTTCTTTACGTTTTGGGACGGAGTCATTCATTCTCACGCACAAGAAATTGCTCGTTAGTCTCACGCACAGCAAGCTGAGAGCCGTTTTGCCACTATCACCCACGATTTCCTATAGGGAGTCATTTCACGCTTAAGAACTATGTGGCAGCCTGTGTAATTCCTTTTCTACTTGCTTCCTTGCCCTGGACGGACTACTGATTTCCCCCTATTGGAATTGTGTTTGCTGTTGTGTTTGGGAACTGTTGTAAATTCGCTGGAGAGTCATTTTGGCCATGATAGGGCTAAGAATGACTCAGGAATTGTTTCCTTGTTTAAGATGTGACAGCTAAATTAATTTCCTGAGTGCAATGGTTGGTCTTCGGACTGTGTTGGGAGAAGGGATGGGGGCTTGGTTTGCTTGATAAACCTGGTGGCTGGAAACCACACAGACAGAGCTAGAGGGCTGGCCTTCTTCTCCATCACCCCTGAACAGCACTGGAAGGGAATGCAGGGCCTGAGGGACTGCTTAGCAGAGAAGGGACTGATTCCTTGTGTTGGGTGTCTTAGAGGTCAGGCTAGTTCTGGTGTAGGTGTTCTTAGCTCTGTAATGGGCTCACCAGCTTAGCATTTAGCCTTTCCCAACTCCCTGATGGCTTGATAAACCCAACTGTGTTGGCTTGGCTGCGTTTTGGGTATCCTTGGCTATGTGAAAGCCTGCTTGTTCCCTTATTCCTTGGAGAATCATGCCCAGCTCGGGGGTGGCGGCGTTGCTGAGAGATTAAGGAGCACGCTGGCCTATGGTTGGGTGGAACGTTGCAGTGAAGTAGCTGGTTGCGGGACGAGTTCCTCATAAGATAAGTGATCTTGCATATTTTACTTCTGCAACCATATTACTGTTAACGATATGATGAACATGTTAAAATGAATGCTTGTGGGAATGCATGTTGATTCCGCTGTGCAAGATAAATAATTATAGCTGTGTATGATAAACAATTGCATTTGTGCATGTTATATTGTAATGCATTTTCTTTTAGCATTCTGTTTCAGCAATTTTATGCCTGTACATGTTCATGGGGATCTTAGCCCGTGTGTTTGAAGCTTGTAGTCGCGTCCTCTCCGCCGGTCGGAGGCATGGGGACGTGATAGTTCTATATTATTAGACCTCAACAATCCATCAATCAAAATGGAAGAAATTGAATTGCTTGGTCTATGTCCTTGGTCTAACATTTCCTTGTGAAGTATGTGATATTTCTCAACTTGACCAGCCTTACATAGGCCACCATTAAGAGTGTTATAAATAGCAGAGGCAATAGGGTAACCCCTTATAGAAACATAATGAAGGATATGGAGAGAATCCTTTATTTTTTATTATTATCTTGCATAATACCACAATTAGAGTGTCGGTATTCCTCATAATGACATATAATATAAGATAAGATAAATTTATGAATGTCCAACGAATGCTCACTGAAGTAGGTCAAAGATACCACTGGGTACAAAAAGATGAAACCAACATCAATCATCTTAAGATAGATTTGAAAGGCCTTCTCTATCTCATTGAAATCACATAGTTCATTTACAAGGTCACCAAAGAAAGGCTTCATCAACAGAATCCACTTCATCAAGCATCTCTGTCAACAATTCTCTAGTCTCTAAGTTTCCTTGACTTCAGGTACCCATAAATTAAAGTTTTGAAAGAAATAAATTATGACGACATCCTTCTTGGACCATTTCATTATATAGATCATGCACTTGATCCATGAATCTCACTTTGGAGAAAGCATTAATCAATGTTGTATATGTCACGACATTAGGAGAATTCCCCTCGTGCTTCATCTCCTTTAAAAACTCCATTGTAGATTCTGTATATTCGGCCTTACACAAAAATCCAACCATTTAATTCTAGCCTTAGGTTACCAAGTTAGGATTCAAACCTTGCTCCATAGTGATTTTGATTACAAAGAAAAATTTGGAGAGAATTCTTTCTAATAACATAACCTACATTTTCTAAGTCAAAAAATATAGACTCTGCCATCTCCAAAAACTTCTTCTCCCTTGAGCTCTGGTGCTCCTTGTAAAGAAAAATAATCAATGTATTGCAAGCAACACAATCTATAGTAAACCCTACATGTTTGATACAAGAGTAAATATCATAAGCTTTCTACAATCTACAACTGTGTCCAATTATTTTCCATTTTGGAGGTCATGGCAATTTCTATTATCATAAGAATTGTGGGAGAATTCTTGAATTATGTGGGCATCATTGCATGAAAAGATGCGGTGTTGGAAAATCATACGAATGTTATCCAACCATTTAATTGTAGCCTTAGGTTACCAAGCTAGGATTCAAACCTTGCTTCATAGTGATTTTGATTACAAACAAAAATTTGGAGAGAATGCTTTCTAATAACATAACCTATATTTTCCAAGTCAAAAAATATAGACTGTACCATCTCCAAAAAATTCTTCTCCCTTGAGCTCTGGTACTCCTTGCAAAGAAAAATAATCAATGTATTGCAAGCAACACAATCTGAAATAAACCCCGCATGTTTGATACAAGAGAAAATATCATAAGCTTTCTGCAATCTACACATGTGTCCAATTATTTTCCATTTTGGAGGTCATGACAGTTTCTATTGTCATAAGAATTGTGGGATAATTTTTGAATTATGTGGGAATCACTGCATGAAGAGATGCAGTGTTGGAAAATCATACGAATGTTATCCAACCATTTAATTGTAGCCTTAGGTTACCAAGCTAGGAGTCAAACCTTGCTCCATAGTGATTTTCATTACAAACAAAAATTTGGAGAGAATGCTTTCTAATAACATAACCTACATTTTCCAAATAAAAAAATATAGACTCTTCCATCTCCAAAAAATTCTTCTCCCTTGAGCTCTGGTGCTCCTCGCAAAGAAAAATAATCAATGTATTGGAAGCAATACAATCTCCAGTAAACCCCGCATGTTTGATACAAGAGTAAATATCATAAGCTTTCTGCAACCTACATCTGTGTCCAATTATTTCCATTTTGGAGGTCATGACAATTTGTATTGTCATAAGAATTATGGGAGAATTATTGAATTATGTGGGCATCACTGCATGATGCAGTGTTGGAAAATCGTACGAATGTTATCCAACCATTTAATTGTAGCCTTAGTTTACCAAGCCAGGATTCAAACCTTGCTCCATAGTGATTTTGATTAGAAACAAAAATTTGGAGAGAATGATTTCTAATAACATAACCTACATTTTCAAAGTAAAAAAATATAGACTCTGCCATCTCCAAAAAATTCTTCTCCTTTGAGCTCTGGTGCTCCTTGCAAAAAAAAAACTTTGAGCTCTGGTGCTCCTTGCAAAAAAAAAAATCAATGTATTGCAAGCAACATAATCTACAGTAAACCCCACATGTTTGATACAAGAGTAAATATCATAAGCTTTCTGCAATCTACACCCGTGTCCAATTATATTATATTTTGGAGGTCATGACAATTTATATTGTCATAAGAATTGTGGGAGAATTCTTAAATTATGTGGGCATCACTGCATGAAGAGATGCAGTGTTGGAAAATCATACGAATGTTATCCATGTGTTTATTTCCTATAGGAAATCATAAACCATTACATAATTCTTATAGGATTCAATATATATATATATATATATATAGATATAGATATAGATATTCTGGATGTTCATGAATTTGCAATACTTTTGATCTTTGATTATAACCTGAGATCATACCCAGAATGCTGTTGTTTATAACCTGAGTATAGTTGTCCATCTTGTAAAATCTATGGGTTTTGTGATGTTGAGTTTGACTTCATGTATGCCTTATTAAGCGTGCATATGTATCTTTTTCTTTCCTAGAATTGGCCTATTGCAAAAAATAGCTAGGGAAACCACATAAATAGAGCCATCTAGAAACCATAGAGCATCAAATGCATAAGTTACAAGATCGTGGTCAGATTTATTTGCAGAATATTTTTCAAGGTTCTCTTTTTGTTGCATAATATCTAGGAATGTATGGATTGGATTGGTAACTTGAAGGAATAAATTTCCATGTATTGTTGTTCCTTGGGGATGGTCTGTACAAAATCCTGCCACAGATTGACAACATGTCCCATGCAACAAAAAATATTATATGGAAGATTCTAGTCGCTATAACTACTAAATATGATGAAATTTTCTAGCTCACTATAACATACTTCAAGACGGACCCATACACAGTCCAATGTCAGCTCCAAACTCAGACCTTAGTCTGCTCACAAATTTGCCACTGTCTTGCTTAAATGTCTTCTTCAAGGCTGCTCCTGACCTATTGCTGCATCAGATTTTGAAAATGATTTATGATTAATGTTGATCCCTTGTGTTTTTTCTCTACGTATTGGTTTTGATGAATATCAATTAAAGACAAGATAGATGAAAATAGTGGAAAGTTAGAGTTAACATATCGGTTTTATAATTGAATGCAAAAAATTGAAGATGAGTCAACAACCAATTTTGACAACTGTTGAATACCATGCATACGACGAGAGAATAGTCGACGCAAAGAGATTGCTTAAAGATGCATGTCCATGTAATGATTGTTGTGGTGGGAAGATGAGAAAAAGACAAGTGATTTATGAACATATGCTAAAATTTGGTCATACTGGGATTCGCCCTTTCCCTCAAAATTATTATCCAGATAGTTTACAATTGCATAGCATGAGAGACATAGAGGTGCCAAACATAAATGAAGAGGAAAAAACAAAGATGGAGACTTAGGAACCTTAGATGAAGGGACTAAATTTGATACAATGTTGAATGAGGGCTTCAATGATGATTGACAAAAGTTGATGGAGGATGCTTCAAAACTTGTGTATGATACTTGCAAGTTCAGTCATTTAACAACAATTCTTGTACTCCTTAACTTGCAAACAGTGCATGCTTGGACAAATGTGAGTGTTGACGACATATTGGCATTTTTACATTAGTTGTTACCAGCTAAATCCACATTGCCAACAAAACAGAGAGAATGTAAAACATAAATAAGTAAGTTAGGATTAGGGTATGAAAACATCCACACATGTGTGAATGGTTTTATATTATTTCGCAAAAATATTGCAAGTGATATGGAATGTCCTAAATGTAAAGAAGGGAGGTATAAACCAGGGTTGAAATCAAATTCAACTCCTAGAAAGGTTCTTCGGCACTTTCCACTAATCCCACGATTGATTCGAATGTATATATGTCGAGACATTGTTGAGCTAATGCAATGGCATGCCCAAAATAAGAGCACTGATGGAAAACAACGATTGTGGCATATTTTAAGATGTGGATAGAATTTGACAACAGATGGTCCGATTTTGCCCAAGATCCTTGTAATATGAGGCTTGGTTTAGCTCTAGATGGTGTGAACCCATTCTCAGATCAGAGTACTAAATGGTCAACTTGGCCGATATTTTTAATAAATTATAACTTTCCTCCATGGTTAGCAACCAAACCATTCTTCTTAATGTTGTGATTAATTATACTAGGAAAGAAAAGTGTGACATAAGATACACTTGATGTGTATTTAGAGCCATTATTTGATGAGCTAGAAGAATTGTGGAAAGTAATTGAAGCAATTCAAATTTTACGGGATGGCCATTCTATCCAATTCACTTTAAGAGCTTCTTTATTGTTTACGATACACGATCTTCCTGCATATGGCACATTGACTAGTCTAAATGTCCATGGATACCATGGATGTCTGACTTGCATGTTTAAGGATTTTGTGAGACACTCAAGTAGTTTGCGTAAGTGCATTTATTGTGGACATCGTGCCTACCTTAAAATGGAGCATCCATATAGTTGAAAAAAGTCACATTTCAATGGTTAAGAAGAGAATCATGAAGCACCATTGGCAATAAAAAGTTATTACATTATTGCGAATGGAGAAAAAAGAATGCAGTTTATTAAGGATGGTGGAATTTGTGGTAGTAAAAATGATCCACTTAATGATAGTGGTGTAAAAATATTGTGCATATTCTATAAGTTTCCATACTTTAAGCATATATCCATTAGGCATACCATTGAATTTATGCATACTGAGAAAAACATAGATTTTGCTATTATAGAAACTCTTTTTGGTGCATATGATACAGTGTCCACCTAGACCTTTAACAACTAAATATTCGTCGAAATATTTGGGTTGAAAAATGTGATGATGGAAAATATTAAAAGCCTATTTCTCCTTATGTGTGGAAAAAGTAACAACATGCACAGTTCTTAAAGTTGATGTTTCAGACTCGCTTTCCTACTGGATATGTAAGTAGTAATAATAGAATCCAAATTTATAATAATAGCTTAAGAGACCTCAAGACCCATGACTATCATGCCATAATCGAGGATATTTTACCTATTGTGGTCATATCAAGTTTGGAAAAGGGGCCAAGATTGGAAATTATAAGGTTGGACCTAATATTAAAGAGAATGAGTTTGCATGTACTAGATCCTTCAAACTTTGATAATTTGAGGGAAGAGGTTGTTGAAGTCCTTTGCTTATTGGAACGAGAATTTCCACCAACAGTATTCAATATTTCTATGTGTCTTCTTATACATCTAGAAAATGAACTAGAGCATTCTGGCCCAATAAGAACGAGATGGATGTATCCTATAGAACGATACATGAAGCTTGTGAAAAAGTTTGTTCGTAATAAGGAAAAACCAGAAGGTAGCATGTGTGAGGGATATTTAATGTAAGAAGCCATAGGTTTTTACACAGAATATATGAAGGATTTTAGCAGTGTCAATCGATGTGTATGAGATGATGATGAAGACGAGAGAGTTGCAATTGAATTTTTAGAAGGAAATGGACATCGCTTCAAGCTATCAAATGAAGAAAGAACTTCGATACATGCCTATGTTCTTCAAAACACATCCACATTTGATAAGTGGCGCAGGTCAATTTTTTTTTTTACATGATAATTTATCTATTTAATTTCATCTAATAGAAAAATTATTATCATCCTTACTATCATGTTTGTTCATATTCTATGCACAAAATACAAAGAAGAGATTCAAACAGGGACGCATCTATCTCGAAAGCATGGACTTCAGGAATCGAATATTGGAGGTGGTCCGAATTTTCCAAAATTTGATGATTGGATTTCTGATGCAATAAATTATGCACAACAACAAGGTCAAGATCTAACGATTGAGGAAATGGATATTTCACGACCTCCACATATATATGCTTATCGTTTTAGTGGGATGTGGGCCTATGGTAGTCATTTAAGGGTGGAAGAAAAGGACACAGGAAAGGAAAATTGTGATTGTGTTGTTAGTGCTGAATTTCATCACGACACTAAAAAGAACTTCTATGTTGGATTCATATAAGAAATTATTAAAGTTGATTATGGTGAAACTAGTCCTATATTATTAAATTGTAAATGGATCAAACCATCTGCAATACAACATGATGAGTATGAATTTTTACGTGCAAATACACGTCAAATCTTATCAAAGACCGATGATCCATATGTTTCCCCTCTTCAAATTAACCAGGAATTTCTAATTGATGATATAGCAAGCCCATGATGGTCATATGTCATTCAAGTGGAGCCTCGTTCGAAAAGGAAATTTATGCAATGTGTTGATATGATGGTCGATGGGTAGTGTAATAGTTTACAATAAACATTTGAATAAGAGGATGAAGATGTCCATAGAGTATTTGAAGAGGAAAGGTTTCTTCCCAATGAAGAGCTTGAGATAGAGAATGTAATGCATGGTCATAAAAATCTATTGTATGAGGACGGTGAAGAAGATGAAGCAGATGTATACACGAGTGATCAGGATTGTGATCTTGATGGAAATGAAAATGATAATGATGATGATTTGTCACCGTAACTTTATGGAATAAACTTTCTCTATGTAAATGGATTTTATTGTTTTGGCCATTGGGATTAGGTAGCCAAAGGGTTTTACTAAACTTTGTATGGAATTTATCCTTAATGATATTTAATATGAAAGATTTTCATTTTTGTTTCTGTTCATCTCTACATACACCATATACATGGGTTATTATTGCCATGTTCTACTTCTTTTCAGTACTGTGATTCCAATGGGCTTCAGTTAGTGTTTGCTGCTGTCATGAGCATTTGAATTTGGATATTTTATAGTCTTTGTTTGCACATGCACTAATGGTTTTACTAAACTTTGTATGGAATTTATCCTTAATGATATTTGATATGAAACCTTTTCATTTTTTTATGTTAATTTCTACATACATGATATACGTGGGTTATTATTGTCATGTTCTACTTCTTTTCAGTACTGTGATTCCAATGGGCTCTAGTTAGTCTTTTCTGCTCTCATGAGCATTTGAATTTAGATATTTTATAGTCGTTGTTTGCACATGTGCTAATGGTTTTACTAAACTTTGTATGGAATTTATCCTTAATGATATTTGATACGCAACATTTTCATTTTTGTTTTTGTTCATCTCTACATACACGATATACGTGGTTTATTATTGTCATGTTCTACTTCTTTTCAGTATTGTGATTCCAATGGGATCCAGTTAGTGTTTGCTACTATCATGAGCATTTGAATTTAGATATTTTATAGTCGTTGTTTGCACATGCACTAATGATTTTTTTAAGAGAAAGTTTGGACATATAGTCTATGAAGAATAAGGGGTTGAAACATAAAAGTGACCCCAACAAAGATGAAAATGTGACAGAATACGAGCATGCTCATAAATACCACATCACAAGAAATGAAGAGTATTTTTCATCCCTTGGTTTTGGAAATAAGTAAGTAGTTAATCCTCGTACCTTTTCACTTCTATGCATATTTGATGAAAGTTTTATATAATCTATTTCATGATGTAGGCTATATATGCTTTTGATTCTAATTGGTATTTTTTTTGCCTTATAGGGAAATGTTGGATTCTACAAAAAATGATCATCAGAAACAAAATGAAAGCAAAGAAAAATCACTGCCAGCTTGTAGAAGCCAACGCCTTGGTAGATCAATACACGAAGATGAAGTTAATGTTACTAATGATCAACTTCCTCATATATCAGATGATAATGTCCAAGATTTGTATGAAAAAGTGGCATCTTTTGGGCAATCAGGCTTGCGGGATCTTTATTTAAAATTAAAGCAAATATTTGAAGGCTCATCTAAGGGGATTGGTGACCTAGCAAGTGCCACACCTGTTGAGGAGATTCCTGATCTAACTAGTGATAGAATTGTTGAGGAGATTGGTGAGCTACCTACTGCCACAACTATTGTCTCCAATTATGAGGAACCAATTAAGCCTTCTTCCTTAGAAAAAACACCAATTAAATCTCCTCAATGGAACGTGCTAGGAAATGAAACTACTATATCCAAAAATATGAGTGGTTTTTCAACGCCCAAAACTAATTCTAAAGATCCATCACCTTTCATCAGAAGACACATAATTATTCAAGGCTTGTATAGGAGCACACAAAGGGAAGAAAAAGAAAGAAAATCAGAAGGGAAGAAGGATTACGTGGTCAAGGTAATATATAGCGAGCCTACCAGACCAAATGCTTCAAGTTGGTCCACAGAGTTGGGCACGAGAATAAGGTCTTATTTGGATGTTATCAAATCCACCTTTACAGATCATGATCCAATAAATGTTGATCTAGTTATCCAACAAATGGAAAATGTTTTTGAGACGGTTGGTGGTAGGATTTCTGTTAAATATTACAAGTATAGAATGAGAGTTTTGATGAATAATTTTGGGCATAAATGCAGGAAATTAATCTTGGATGGAAAAGATAGGGAGAGCAACTTGATTCCCAAACAGTGGGAATATTTGAAGGAAAGTATGTGTGCTGAAGACTTTTTAGAAAAGAGTGCAAGAGGGAAGAAAGGAAGAAATCTTGTGAAGGATCAATATTTTTTGGGTCGGGGAGGGTTGAGAGCCAAACAACACATATGTGTAAGTATATGGTGTTTTTGCTGAATAGTGTACATTGTGTTCTGCCTTTTTTATTTGTCTATATTTCCAATACATTGTGTGTTGACAATGATTTGTCGGTTGAAGGAACTAATAGAGAACCCAATTTGAGTGAAATGACTCAATATATGGAAGACTTAGAAAATTCTAAAAAGGAGAGGTCTTTGCCATCTGTTGAGGTTGAGAGAAGCCAAACAAGAGGCCCATCTACTGTTGAAAACATTAGTGAGGATTATAACATTGCAATGAATCATTTTATAATTGGGTTGTCATTGAAGATGTCGACCATAGCCTCCTCCATTGAACCTCTTATTGTTGCATTCAAATTAAATAAGGGAAGGACTATTGATTCAAATGAGGTAAGCTAAATATCATTCCCTTCCAACAATTTATTCACTTGATATTTTAATCTATGGATGTTATTTATCCATTTCACTTCACTCATGAAGCATCTCTTTTTTTAATGTAAATGCCTGTCAATCATAGGAAAAAACCGTAATTCTGGGTGGTGCAACAATATTGAAAGACCCAAAATATGGCCATGAACATGCAAAGGTGTGTACTAAATCAATTGGTATACTACAAGGAATGAAGCCTTATATATTATAATATGGTTTAATTGGTATACTGTTTTGTTTTTAACAGCGCTCAATAATTCCAAGGGCGGCATGAAGTACTCCAAGAAGGTGAAATTGTTAAAATATTGGATCCGTATGACGGTGCTATTGCCGGCATTGGAAAAATTCGTTCACTTTCTATGATCCATTGAGTGGCACTTGGTCTTGAATATGAAAATTTCAATGTCATCAATGTCACAGGTAAAATCCCACTTCTGTATGAAGATAAAATAGATGGATGTCTCCATTTGAAGGAGAAGGAAAGGAGTTTCATTCGGTGGCTAAAGAAGTATTTGGAAAAGTCATCAAACTAGATGATTTTTTATGTTCTTGTCCCAAATATTGATGTTCTTGAAGTTCATGTTGTTGAGAGTATTGACTAGTAATGGCCTCTTTATGTAGTAGTACCCCTTGTCTAGGCAGTATAATTCTATTGGTTTTCTTATACAAGGGTGTTGAATGCTATTGGGTAACTCCATATCTCATCCTTATTTTATATCTTGGTTTGAAAGTGATTACTTTATTAGTATTATTTGATAGATATGTTGTATTGTAGTCACTATAAGTGTTTCATAGTTGCTTCACTTCTATTTTGCGGAGTGTTATACATAACATAGATATTTTTTAAAACTAAAATTCTTACCCCTTGTCTAAGAAGTATAATTCTATTGGTTTTCTTATACAAGGGTGTTGATCGTTGTTGGGTAACTCCATATCTCATCCTATATGCTGGTTTGAAAGTGATTACTTTATTGGTATTATCTGATAGATATGTTGTATTGCAGTCACTAAAAGTGTTTCATAGTTTCTTCAATTCTATTGTGCAGAGTGTTATACATAGCATAGATATTTTTTAAAACTAAAAATCTAACCCCTTGTCTAGGCAGTATAATTCTATTGGTTTTCTTATACAAGGGTGTTGAACAAAAGTTGGGTAACTCCATATCTCATCCTTATTTTATATGCTGTTTTGAAAGTGATTACTTTATTGGAATTATTTGATAGATATGTTGTATTGCATGTAGCAGGGATTTCTCCCTTGCTACAGGGCAGGAATGGCTACCTTCCATCTATAGGAGGGAAGGATAGGTTCCTAGATGGAAATGCAGAAAGTAAAAGCAGAAAAAAAACTAGACAGTAATGAAAAATAACAAACAGAGAACCCCTATGCAAAAATGGTTAGGGTTCAGCTCCAATAACCTGCAAACAACTATTAGAAACAAAATATCTGCAAAAACATGTTAGAAATAAACCTGCAAACAAAAATGGATTAGGAAAAACTATAAAACACTAAAGCAAATGCAAGAAAAGAACACTGGTATACCTTCTCTTTGGTGAAATGGGGCCACCATGCCCTGGCTTGGAGAAGCACCTCTCTTGGATGGGGGAGCTATGGCTCAATGGAGAGTGGAGGAGAGGGAGTGTGGGTGGCTTAAGAGACAAAGGGTCTCAAGGCATCCACGGGCAACATAACAGTATGCAAGGGAGGAATGTTTTGAGAATGACCCCCAACCCTCTATTTATAGCTTTTTTGGGGCTTTTTAGGGTTTTAAGCCCCTGGTTGGGGCTTTAGCCCATTTTTTGGGCTTTTGGCCCCTTCCACCCTAAATTTAGCTCCTTTTTGGTTTCTTAGCTCCTTTTATGGGTTTTAGCCCCTTTTTGGAGGCTTTAGGCCCTGGGAGAACTTAGTTAGGCTCTTTTTGGGGTTTTTAAGCCCTTTTGCTCATTCTTAAGCCTTTTTGAGGGTGTGGGGGTCTAATGGGGTGAAATGAGGGTCGTGTATGGGTGTCCTTGAGTGGTGTAGGCCATGTAGAGCCGAGTGAGGGATTTTTTGGGTTAACATATTGCCCCCTGATGTGTGAGGGAAGGAGCTCATTGTATGGCTGACAAACATCATAGGATTTGTTGTGGAGAGGTGGTGCTTCCGGGGCTGTGGCATGGTGGCTTTGGTTTTTGTATTAATATGGTTCCCATCAATGGGTGAGATACAAATAATGTGTGACATGTACATGGACGAGGCGGGCATCCCCATGCTCGTAACAATGTTAAAAGAATAATGTGATCTATGCTCTATAATACAAGAGCCGATCATATACAACTGATGATACAATAATGGTTGTCTCAATTAGAGGCTGAATACAATACTGATATGAAGAACTTCTACATTGGACCCATGGCATTCTCATGGAATGATATATATTCATGACTAATATCTTGCTGGATCTGGAATGGTACACAACTGTATGGACTCACTGATGGAGAGTTAGAGTCCATGTGGTACAAGTATGCTATATCAATCATAAATATATATAGAAGCACTGCTAGGGCTTCTGAACACTGTCTCCAACGCAACCCAAAAATCACAGGGGACATAACCTGCTTAGGTCCCTCGAATAGACTCATCAATGTGCTAGAGTCAGGTGACATCTGGGGTCTCGACCAAATATTGAATGGACCAATACCCTGTACGAATCTCAATGGTGCGATGATGTGGCTGGATTCAAGCACGTGATAAACAACCATTCTGAGAGGCACTAAGGACTCCTCTCAAGTGGTCCAAGGAACTCATCAATGAGGTTAATGAAACCAGGATACAGGGACCTCTGGGTCTATCTTTGGAATACATGTGTTGTTGTCGACAGAGGGAGACTTTCCCCTGGTCAAGAAAATGGTGTTTCCTTGACCAGAAGCGCGAGGGAGATAACTGAAAGATGTGAGACAATATATGGATTGACCCAATGAATTGGGGGGGGGAGGAGTTGAACAGGGGTAGAGGGAGTGGCGTAGACTTAAACTTTCTTTGTTCAGAGTATGACGACAGGGTGGACCAGGAAGTGAATGAAACTGACTCATGGGAATGGGATCATAGTTGTAATACCAGGGATGTCACTACAGATGGGAAATACTTGGGGGAGGTGGACACTTTTGATATTGATGGGATCCAAGGAAGACACATTGTAGAGTACTCTGAACAAAGGCAACCCAAAGTGGGAATGCTGCCAAACTATTTTCTGTGGGGTGGTGTCTAGAGACACCGTTTTGGTACGATCTCGTGGATTTTGGGCGAGCACGAGAAAGTAAATGCTCGATGGTGCTTTCAATTTTAGAGAGTCTGACAGCATGAAGAAGACTCCAGTGGGGGCTCTTTTTAGTTGGTAGTCTCCTGTGCCTGAAAAAGGATAAAAGTATACATATGAGAGATTTCCCATCCTTTGGGGGATGAGAGACTTCTTTACCGTTGGTAGTCCAATCAGGCCATAAAAGGTTAAACCTATACTGACTGGACGGTCATTTAGATACTTTTATGAGTATGAATGAAACCAAGTTTTCTCAACAATATTTTCTTGATGAGAAGGATGGAAAAGAGCTTAACAACAACCCATGGTGAGATTTTTTGTAAAGTGCGGCCCCTCTACTCGAGAAAGCATAAAAGTATGTAGAGGGGAACGGTCTTGGCTTCAATATGCCAAGGTGGTCCTTTTCATTTGATCGTCTACATAGTCTGCAAAAGGAGGTAAATGAGATGATGTAGATGCCCTTTCCTATACTTTAACAAGCGGGAAAGGAAGTAGCTACGCTCAGCCATCTTTTCATTGTTTTTAGGATTCAGAAAATAGCTTAAACGAAACTCTAATATGGTCAACCGATTGCGGTGGCACAGGCGGTGCCCCATGTTGGGACAGTGGATAGTGGTCCAGAGGTCATCCGCGCAGTATGGACAAATCAAGTGGCTCTCAAACATACCAATACATGCACGTGATAGATCATGGTAGAGGCACGCAAATTGAGGTGGCTCTTGGACAGAGGTCAGGAGAGTCGTGTGTGAATTGTGGTGGACGGACTTGACTACATGTGATGTGAGTGCAATTCCAGAGGCAGTTATATCCCAAATACGTGCAAAAGAAATAATATGTTTTCCAGATGATGGTCTGGAGATCCGCATAAGGTGCGGTGGATAGGGTAGACAACTTATATGTTAAAACAAAAATGATGTTCCTTAACAGGCGGTGGCCCGAAAACCTACATGAGTAGCGGTAAGCAAGTGTGATGCAAGTACAGGTCCATAGACACTTGCATCACCATGCTGTGGCTCTTAAATCGAGGTAACTTCTGGGAAGCAGTCCCAAAATTTGTTTGTTAAACATGAGACGATGGTCTCATGAGGAGATGGAAATTTGAGACTAGAGTTGTGAGAGGTGTCTCAAACTGGTTCTGGGTGACTTTGGATTAGCAGCTGATGGTGCTACCCCTGATTTGTGCTAAAAAATGTTGAAAAAAAAATAAGAAAAGAAAATGAAGCGACTCATTGGTGATGTTAAGCGTAAAATCTCTTGAGGTAGATCCCATTGCGGGGGTTCTTCAAGAGTTGACCATCTGAGCCAACAAAGAGGTATGCCCCCTTGCCGAGACGAAGGTCATTGGTAAGGCAGGATGATGGAATATGGTCTTTTATGGGAAGAACCGATTCCACACTATGGTTTAAACGGAATGGGGTAAAACCGAAGGCGGTCTTACATATATCTCTGTCATAGCGTAAGTGGTGCCGGGATAGATCAGGTGGATCTTCCACAGCTGATGAGACAGAAGGGAGACTTGTGCTAGAGATCATGTAAATGGTGCTAGTTGTGGTTTTGGTGGCCTCACCCCCAGTCTCTGTTGGCGGAAGAGGGGCAGGCTTGGAGATGGGAAAAGTCTTTGATGGACCTGGAGGTAGGTGCAGCATCATCTGAATTGGATGGACATGAGTCAACACATCCTGGGGCCTTAGAGGCAAGGTAGGTAGTTCAAGGTACCACATAGGATCTCCCAGTGTGAAATCCTATAGATTGCGGGTTGCCAAGATAGACTTACTCATGTTCTCGGATGGTAGGAAAAGGAAAAAGAAAATGATCATGTTGATCACAAATGAACCCCACTGTTTCCCTAGTAACTGAGGTTGAGGTTGTAACTAAGGTTGCGGCTGTGGCTGGGGAAACAATGGAAGAGACAGGTCTGATGGACCATTGGTGATGGTGGAGACAAGAGGGTCTGTAGAACTAGACATCATGTAAATGGACATGGTGTGTGAAGAAGGAGGTGGGAGGTGAACTTCTTCGATTAGGGTGATCTCAGATTCAAGGGAATGTTGACGGAG
The DNA here is from genome assembly GCA_001517045.1 of Pseudotsuga menziesii. NCBI lineage: Eukaryota > Viridiplantae > Streptophyta > Pinopsida > Pinales > Pinaceae > Pseudotsuga > Pseudotsuga menziesii. The sequence continues at coordinate 11,288 of LPNX010834959.1, read as the reverse complement.
GTTAGCTAAAGCGATTCAGAATTCAGGAAAGTCTTGACAGTGGTGAGAATAGTGTCCATATAGACCGCAAAGGGCACAAGCATGGTTTTTTCTCAATGCCTTGTTTCTCACTATTGACACGGTTGGAAGTTCAACCACATGGAGGTTTTCAATTGTATCCATGGCATATAAATGTGCACGGATCATTGGAATCTCAGGGTAGTTCTGATTCGGATGGCCCTGTTCTTCGCAGATGGCGCAAGGTGGGATTTGTTGCAGCTCTGCGATAGCTTTTGCATTCTTACCCCTGGCCCTTTTTGGGTGGGGTGGTGCGGGTGCAAGTGCACTGGTTGGTTTTTGCGGGCCGGGTGGAGGATGAGACTCGACCGCAATGGGTTGTATGGGGGTTAAGACTATCTGGGGCATTGCTGGTTGAGCTGGTGGATCAAGATACCACACGGGAATTCCCAATGTAAAGTTGGGTAGGCTTAGGGTGGCCATTACTGGCTTGCTCATGACACCAGGCGGGGGAAAAATGAAGAGAATTGTATGGACTGGAGAGGAGCCTAGATAACTCCCTAATGGTTGTATGTGGGGGTGAGGTTGTGGTTGTAGCTGTGCGTAATGCTGTGGCTATGGATGATGTTGCGGTTGCGGATGATGTTGTGGCTATGGATGGTGTTGTGGTTGTGGTTGGGGCTGCGGCTGCGGTTGTTGTTTGGGTGTAGTGGTGCTGGATGAGAGCATGCACAAGTCTGCAATCTCGTTTGGTGTCGGTGGTGGTGACACTAAGGGGAAAGAAGCCATCATGGTGGTATTGGAAAACAACCCAGGGCACACATTCAAAAATGGGGAGGCTAGTATGTTGTCAACCATGGTGTTGACCGCAGGGATGACATTGGCATGTGTGGTCATCCCTTGCAGATCAATGGTGTTGATGGTAGGGATAACATTGGCGGGTGCTGTTAACCCTTGCAGATCGTGATAAGTCAGTTTATCAACCGTCATGATCTTCCCTTCATGGGGGAACATCATGAGATGAAAGACAATTGATGCGACAACTCTCATGGCGTACCTATAACTTCTTCCGAGGAGAATTTTATAGTCTAATTGAGCGTTGACAACCTCTATGTTAATCAGAACTATCTTCCCGGCTAATGTGATGGGGACATGGGGAGGATTCCTTGGGCTTTAGTGGGATGGCCATCATAAGCCTGCAGAGTTGTAGAGGATGGTTGTAGAATTGGGGATCCAAGTTTTTGCTAGACTAGGGTAGAGATATTGCACGTATATGCCCCCTCATCCACTATGCACTGGTGCACAACTAGATTTCGGATAGACACCGGGATTTGAAAGGCAATGGTTGATGGCATGCGCGGTTCTCCATTCTCCGTGTCGAATGTAAGCAACTTGGAGTCGAAGGGATCTACAGCCCCAAGGGAGGCTAGTAAGGCTTTTCGCTGCGTTGGGCACGTTTTGAGTACCTCAAGAGCGGACATGGTGTTTGGTGTTTGGACCAAATCATCCACAATGCTATAGCTGACAACAGCTCTAGCTGTGGCATTATTGGCAACCCGACGTATGGGGGGGCACGGGAATGGGGGTAACTGAAGAGGCGCATTGACTGTTTTAGATGTAGATGCCGCTGATGTGTCAGCAAGTTCAGTGTTGGTTCCGTACTGATTCCGTCTGGTTTATAGATTGACCTCTTCAGTTGTCATGGCTAGCAGGTGGTGGACACCTGTTTCTATCGTGGGAGGTGCCTTTGAAGCGTTGGGATTGGGTTGGGGAGGGGGTGCGGTTGCCACCAATCCTTGGACTGGTAATGGGTTTTGAAGCACCATAGGAGGGGGTCCTTGTGGTGCCGGGTTGGGTTAGGATTGGTTCGTTGTGTTGGTGGCATGTTGCACCTCATTCCTAATGGCCTGCTTAGCACGACCCATGAAAGGACACTTGAATGTGTAGTGCCCATAGACCTCACAGAGTGTGCATGGTTGGTTTGTATGCAACGAGGCATTGCATCTCGGTGCATTTGGTCATGGAGGATTTTGGGCTAGCCGGTTAACTGCAGCATTGTTGGGAGGGTTTGGTTGTTGACCGCCTCCCTGTGGTTGATTATTGGCTTGGTTCCAGGGTCGGTTGTTTCTTGCTTGCCCTTGTTGGTTATTGGGGGTTGGATAGTTGGGGCGGTTTTGTTGTGCAAACACCTGTCCCAATGGAGCAGGTGGAGCCGGGGCGGTGGCTTGAACTACTTGCACTAATGGTGCATAGTAGATTTGGGTGGGTGGCGGTGCCATAAATGTCAGAATTTGCCTCGCGTATTGCTGTGTTGGCCAAGCCAAGTCCTGAGCCTGCTACGGTGGCACAAGTTGTGCGTAAGAAGTTGTGGCTCCAGACTGGGACACCATTCTTGCATAGTTCAGAGTTTGGTTTTGGTAGGAAACACTAGCAGTGTTTCTTGGTTGTGGTGGTATTGCAGGTGGTGTCAGATGGTGCTGTGGTTGTTGGGGGACCAAGCCTATGATGCCATCTGTAGCATGGGATGACTTCGGTGCATCCCGGTAGGAGGTGCCCGCACGGGGAGCGTCTGGAATGACGGTGTAAAGGTATCCAGACTGTGCATAGATTAGGTCAAACTGTTGGGATTTTAGTATGGCCTCCTCTTTGGATTGGGGACGTTCGGATGCGACATCCTTTGCTATGGGTGGGAGCAAGGTCTTGAGGAACCAATATAGGAAGATCCTGTCATTGAGTTGGATCTTACATAGACTACGGTGTCGCCACCACTCATGGATGTGGTCGGTTATATGGGTCACACTATTCTGGCAGCAAGATAACAAGATCTCCACCCCTTTGTCATATCTGACGGGGAGTTGGAAATGTTGCAGCAACATGAAATCCAGGGAGTTGAAATCTGGGTACTTGGCTTGTGGTAGCTCAATGTACCATTTGGCTATGGCACCTATGAGGGTGCATTGGAATAGTCTTAGTTTGATTGAATCATCTACGATGTTGTTTGATGAGCACGATAGATGAAATGTCATGATGTGGTTTTGGGGACACTACCCTGCCTTCCCTTCAAACTTGGGAATATTTGAGGGTAGTTTGGTTGGCATGGGGGGCCAAAATGTTTGATGGCAGATGGGGTCATTTGTTAACCGAGCCAAATCAAGTAGGTTGAGATGAGCCATGAAAGGCAGGTTTGACCCTAGGTTGATGTGAGATGGGGCAGCCATGGTGGTGGGGTTTGCAGGTACATAATGCACATGCATAGATGGGGGTACTTGCGGCGCCATTGTAGATGGGCTAGTGCCCCCAAGTGTGGTGGGAGGGATAGTGAGGGTGGAAGGGACATTTCCCCCATGTATGACAGGGGGAGTAGTGTAGGTGGAAGGGCCACTTCCCCCATGTGTGATAGGAAGGGTAGTGTATGTGGAAGGGCCACTACCCCCATGTGTTGCAGGTGGGATAGCTTGGCTAGTCACTATGGGTGGTGCCAGCTGACTTATCATAGTTTGCATAACCATGCTGGGGCCACCTGTAGGGTTGTCGGTGATAGTTTTTGGTGTGGACATGGGCCCACTAGTGATTGCCATGCTGGAAAATGGATCTGGGTTTGCACCAGCCATGGGGCTTGATGGTGCAGTGTGCAGGCCTGGTTCAGACTGATATGGGTCTGAATCTAAATCAGAAGCTATGTGGCCTTCTGATGGTGTGAGAGGTCATCAAGAATGGTCTTGATGATGTCGGTTCAATGACCCAAATTTTGGTAGTTCACCTCTTAGGCGTGAGGGATCAATTGTGTTAGATTTGTGTATGAAACTGGTGGAAATGATTTTTTGGACCCTAGTTTCAAATGGCTTCCTATTGGCTGTAGGTGGTCACTCAACCACCAAGACTGACAGAAGAAGAAGCTTGGATTTTTCCTCACAGGCGTTCTACTCAATCGATGGGGGGCATTGCCCATTTCACTTGGCAATTCCTCTCAGCGGCCAGCTACTTTGGGGTTCCCGTGGTACTCCTCATAATGAGTTTCTGGGCTGAGCCCAAGTACTTCCCATGGTTGAGGTAGTTAGGGACTTATGTCCTCAAAGACTGTAGATTTTTGACTTAGTGTAAATTTGTAAATTTTAGTGGCTCTCTCAGCGTCATGAACTGAGTTGGGTTGATTTACGTGGTATGGTGTGTGTGTCTTTTTTGTTTTTCTGTTATCTGGTGGCTGCAAATGGTTTATGAATATTCCGCAGAGTTCATCATATTGTTGTTAAAAGCAGTAAATAAACAGAAATTTTGTAAACAAATACCATTTTTTACCCTGAATTGTGATAGCCTAACTAGGTGACTACCTTACACCTATATTCTTCTTCAACCAGGAGAAGGTGCTGGGCTCTCAACACAATGGGACTAGGCCCATCCATAGATCCAAAGGTCACCTCTCGGATGTAAGGCTGGTTAACAGGGAGGACGCTTAGCGCCATGAGAATCCCTCCTTCTCTACCCCCTCTACCTTCCAAGTCACCCGTTTTTAGTGGTTTTGAACAATATTGGGTGAAGGGCCTATTACTATACGAGCTGTTCCCTTCGTCTTATCCCAGAATACCCTGAAGGGTGATGACTCGGTAGAGGAGGAAGGGTAAGCAAGATTATTAATTTTAGGTTAGTTTTTGTTAAGCTATATTAATTAACCCATTAAATTTTTTTAACTTACACTTTGTTCTATACATGAAATTGTGATTAGCATAAACAGAAACATAAATGAAACAATTGTGCTGGACAGAGGCAACTGAGCCGCACTGATAGTCCTTAGTTATTAAAAACCAACTTCTGAGTGACAGATCACATGTTTCGGGTCAAATGTGGCGAGTGGGTTGCCAAATTTTTCCAGAAACAGGCGAGGGGGTCGGTCAAATTTTGCAGACAGAGGCGGTCTGTCTTT
>LPNX010834947.1:0-10275 GCA_001517045.1 Pseudotsuga menziesii | reverse complement strand
CATACTATAGGGAAAAACATTAATAGAAAAAGTATGTGCCTAAATTTACGCCTATCGGCGTATCCAGACACATTATTAATTTAATGTGGTTGTTGCTAGTCTATGCACAACTATTTAGTACAACTTAACTCCACCATATGGAAGGAAAGATTCCTTCTGCCAAGGTTTAGGTATTGGACCTCAGACCAAATACGCAGTGAGACTAACCTTAATAATGTTTGATAATAAATATTTTAAAAACCTTAATTGAAATCAAAAGTTTCCATGATGACGTTAATGATTTGTAAATAAAACACTTTTATAAATTATTTATCATAAAAATGTACGTTAGCGATTTCTAAATAAAACAGTTTTATAAAATACTTATAATAAAATTGTTATCTATAACTGAACTTTACTGAGACTTCTGTAAGTGCTATTAATTCATGTACAACCATTTACTGCGACCGAGCAAGAAAGATACCGTTTGCTATGGTTCTGATTTGCTAGCTAGATACATCTACTGCAGAGTGGATTTGTGGAGGCGAGCAAACTTTTTTTCTTATTATCTTAAAATGGAAACACTTACAGGGTTTTCAATTTCCCAAACCCTTGGGTGGCTTTTGTCAAGATGTCTTTGAAACTGTGCCACATCTCTCTCTTTCAATTTAGACGTTACGAGAGTAGTTACCATTCCTCCTTTCAATTGTCTCGCTTTTATATATATATATATATATGACTTTATTTTAAAAAAATTATATGGCTTTAAAATAAAAATAAAAAACAACTTTTAAATATAAAAGCCCTTAGATTAAAATATTGGTTTGATTTAAATCCTAAGTCATTCTCATATCCCTTTTCCTATTAACTTATTATTAAAAAGGGTAAAATGTAAGTATTTGTAACATAGAAAGACTTTTAAGTTTTTATCATAATATTCAATGATTATGACACTGTGTAATATAAGGATAAGCTATTTGTGTAACATACCCAAATAACCTATAAAATGCATATATAAATATGTGTATAAAAAAACATTTCAAATATAATTTCTTTCGCATAAATTTTTGCTATAACCTTTCATAACAATTCAGCCTTAAGTTAAAACAATAAACAACTTTAATTTCTGCAAGTAAATCCACTTCCGCAACTCGTTTCCACACTGAAGAAACTACCTTTTCCTATTACCTTATTATTAAAAAGGGTTAAATGTAAGTATTTGTAGCACAGAAAGACTTCTAAGTTTTTATCATAATATCCAATGATTATGTTACTATGTAACTATAAGGATAAGCTATTTGTGTAACATACCCAAATAACCTGTAAAATGCATATATAAATATGTGTATAAAAAAACATTTCAAATATAATTTCTTTCACATAAATTTTGGCTATAACCTTTCATAACAATTCAGCCTTAAGTTAAAACAATAAACAACTTTAATTTCTGCAAGTAAATCCACTTCTGCAACTCGTTTCCGCATTGAAACTGACTTTCCGACATGGGCCTTCCACATTTCTCCTTTCTTCCCTCTGCTATGGACTTTGGCAATCGAAAGCCTAACATACGACGGAGTCATTTATCCATATTTATGCCTTCTGCATTCCACCTTTCCGCCTTCCACTGCAGACTGCAGAAAGCAGAGACTTAGCAAATGACCAAGTTAGTTATCTACATCTCTACCTTCCACCTTCCGCTGCGGACTGCGGGAATCAAAAAATTGACAAACGATGAAGTCATTTATCCACATCTCCGCCTTCCGCCATAGGGGTGTCGCCGATGGAACAATACGATATCACGTTCATTCATATTGGGGTCTTAAAATGGTCAAAAATTCAAAAATTATATTGGGCATATATTTAGGGTTAAAGGTGTTTTCTTAATGTTAATAAACAATATGCAATATAACAACGGTTTGTTTATCCCAACTAAAGCATAAATTGGTGCAAAAAACAGGGTTGGTGGACCTAATTCTCAGTGTGTCTGCGTTTTGGATCTGGAACTAGGCGTTATGCTACTGGTGGTAGAGGTAGTGGTGGGGAAGTTGGTTATATTTCTACTTTTGCTGAATCGATAGTGTAATGTCCCCAAAAATTGAAACTAAAAAAAATTAATTTATAAGCTAGTGAAAACTACCCAGAGGGGACCATTATTACTCGTGCGGAATTACATGTGCTACTTATACTTTCCATATCTTCAGAAACTTCCCATACTATCTTGTTAATCTCTTATCCATTTAGTGACTATTAGTTCATTTACTTCTATTATTTAAACCATTGATATATCTTAGTTATTACTGTCGAAGAATTAATGGATTGTATATATCATATTTTTACTCCTGCACATCTGTAATTTGTTTATTTAATAAGAACTAACTTAACTTTGTTGATGGGAACAAAGTGGTGGAGTGGCGGGACTCGTTCTCCCATGACGAACTGAGAGGTAAGGTCCTTCTTCGTTACGCAAGCTTACTTAGTTCATACGAACTAAGGAAACTTATTTACTGATTTACAGGTTATGCTTGCGACATCAAGATTATTTGGTTACTGGAAGCAATTCAGTTCGTAGTTATATTTCAAGTTCCGCCTTGCACTTTTATTACTGTTCTACTTTAAGACTCAGGTATGTTGATGTAATTGTAACTTCGTAATGTATTCACTTGTATTTCTTATGTATTGTCACTCCATGTTTATTCTGAGATGTGTCTGTAATGTACTTGAGTCATGTCATGCCCCGATGTTCTGATCGGGAAGTTTCTATAATGTAAAATTCATGTCAAGTCATTGTGGGTAATCCTCCTATTGGTTAAGGGTTAAAGTCCCCACTGTTATGGGGCCCTAGGGTTATTATACTATCCTAGTGAAGTCGACCCTAGGTGAGTCACTGTAATTTGGGGCAATAGTCCCCACCATCTAATTCAAGGTTAACCCTCCTTGTTGAGCAGAGGGAAAAGTCCCCACAAGTTGTGGGGCACTAGGGTTATTAGACACTCCTAGAGATGTCAGCTCTAGTAAGTAATTGTTAAGTGAGGTCGACATGTTGGAGTGCGCTTCAAGTGAATGAAAGAATATAAATAGAGAGTGAGCCTCTCTATTTATCACACACACGCTCACTCATTGGGGCACATGAGTGAGAGGAGAAGCTCTCTCAGTGTGAGAGAGAGAGAGACAAAAGTTGTGGAGATCATCTTTATGTTTTTGGGTTTTACTACTGCCATTGGTGCTCATTCTATCTTTGAGGAAGTTGCAGGGTTTTCTCCTTTATGGTTTCCCCAAGGAAAAATCTGTGTGTCTCTTGTCTCTTGTGTTTTATTGTTGTGCATGTTATTCTTTCATTTAAATATCCTAAGATCATAATGCTAGCTTGAATGATAAAAATCTAACATGGTATCAGAGCTAACCTAAGAAAAAGACATTATGCAGCTGCAAAAGCTAGGGCTTCTTACTTTTTGGGTCTCTCTCCACAATCCATCAACAAAAGTATGCTAGGATGACTCTCCATTGAAGGGCACATCTTTCTGTCGAAGTGGAATTCGATTCCGAGCATTTTCAGTTTTCGGTGCGGAAATTAGGGCTTTCTACAGAAGAGGAATTCTTGAGTGAGCCTGGCATAGGATTGCTCTCCTTATAAAATTCGAAGTTTAGAGACCTGGTTCAAGATTTTTGGTTGGGTGAAACTCCAAGAAAGTCAAACCCTAGTTTGACCCCGAGCTAGAAAAACCCTAAATACTAAAACTGCTAATTTTTGGTACATTCGCTATATCCCAATATTGGAGAAGGCTTAAGAGCTAAAAATTGCAGAGGCCGAAGATAAAATCGTTATGTACACTATGTCCAAAATTTAGTCTCAGATTCACTATATTCTGGGAGATATGATCCCTTCAAATAGGATTCCAACCTCTTCCAGAATTCATCCCTAAACAAGATACCTGGGGCGAATTGCTATATATTGGGGTACACAGATCCAAATGAAATTTAGGAAGATGTTCCAGAAAGGGCACAGACTGTACTTTCTGTGGTCCAAATTTTAGAATCATAATATGTACCAGTGACACGTGGAAGTCCATACAACTTCGCTGTTCTAAATAGTCTTGTAACAGGTCACCTTGGTAAAATGATCATAAGTCCCAATTGGTGAAACCAATTCTGATGAAACCTATGGTGTTGGAATAGGGACATGTGAGGATACCTCAATGAAAATTTTTCGACACATAGGAGCATTAATTTTGGATATACCATAGAAATAGTAACATGCATTTTTACAGAAGAAATTGGAAAACTAGGGCTTCCTGTTCTGGGAGCTTCCCTCCACTGTTTTCAGAAAAGGAGTACATTGGACAACTTTCCTTGAAGATTTATATATTTCTATCCAATCATATCTAAAATATTCCAAGTTTTGAAAATTAGGGTTTTTCTAACAAACCCTAGATCAGCCAGCTCCGAAACCAGGACGGACACCTCAAATCGGTAAGATCTAATATTTCGCTATTTTCATTCGAGGTTGTCATTTCAAAGTGATCTATCACATCAGCTTGATGATAATCTTGGTGAATTTGACAACTTCCAAGCATGGAAGCATGTGATTTCCCTGAAGAAAATGAATTGGACTCCTACACAAGTAGAGAGGTTCCAGTTCTAGAGGGAGATGAGGCTAGAAGCCTTACAAAAGAAGAACTTGGTCAAGGCCAACAAGATCATTATTGATTCGATCACGTATCAACTTATACCACAAGTCTCTTTCATAAAGACACCAAAGATGTTTGATTCCTTGACCAAGCTATTTGAAGGGAAGAACATAAATCAGAATATGGCTTTGAGAAAACAGTTGAAGAATGTGAAGATCTAGAATGCAGAACAACTTGAAGCGGTAGAAGAAGAAGTGGAGAATGCAGAAGTGGTGATAGCCACCTTGAATGGCCTCTCAGGATCATGAATTCATTCATATGAGGAATGTGTGCCAGAAGGAATTGATTACTTCCAGCAGACTCTGGGAAGAGGAAGAAGCTCGACTCATAAGAAGAGAAGAGAAGATGGGAGAAACTGAAGATCAAACTCTCACCATCCAAAGAAGATCCCTCGAGTGATGAGGAATATGAAGGACTCAATTCTTGAAGAAACTCTTATCCAACTTAGCATTTGTATAAGAAATGATAAATGAAGAGGATGACGAAGCTGAAGGATCAAGAAGGAGTCTACCTACGAAACAAATAAAGATAAGTATTCAATTGTCATTTCATGATATTGTTTTGATTATGCATTTGTTTATATTCAGTTGATGTATTACGCATGATAGAATGTTTGCATTAATGACATTATACTACTAATATGCATGTGATGGGTAAGTATCTCATGGTGCTATAGAACACTCCATTGCTACTTATCTAGAATGAAACCTCTTTGCTGACATATTGGATTAGTGCACAATCTCAATGTTGTCCTAGTAGAGATGGAAGGAATCTAGAAAGTTTTCGTGAGATATGGATGAATGTTGTATTGGCTAAAGTAGTTGCATGATCATATATTTATGCATAAGAATTTGTCATTATGAATATACCTTATGAAATGTTTCTAACCATACAACTGCATTTGACTTGTAGGAAAGATCGCATACATAATCACATACAAGCAAAGAAGAATGAGACTTGTTTTGAAGAACAAGTGACGAAAGTTCAAGATATAGAATAATATGACAAATGCAGCACCATAATTGATGCAGATTCTTCCAACCATGAAGAAGTAACCAAGAAGAAAGGTTCAAGAAGAATGATGTCTAGGATGTAGTATCGATACATGAAGAGAAGTTCGTAGTTCCATCATGCAGTAGATGGAAACATCATGGGATGCAAGGCAATATTCATAGCATGAGGCCTTTCAAAAAAAGAAGGCATAAACTACAAAGAGACCTTTGTAGCCAAGACTTGGTTGAATATGAAAGCATATAGAGGATGACAAGCTCACAGATGGGTGCAAGAAGAACTTTTGAAAAATTTCAAGATAGAGGATCTTCGTATTTAGTGATCCTAGATGGATACATAGAATTTTAGTAGTAGAGGAAGCTATTTGTCACTCTGGTACATAATGTTTCAGTGCATAGAGTACGAAAGAAAGAGGGAGTATGATGCTTCAGAGGGAGTGACTGCAGAAGATCCTGAGGTTAGACATGGTACGACAGGATGGACAGACTACTAATGAGTCTAGGATTTACTAAGAGTAAAGTGGATTCCAACCTTTGCTTCACTGTTGAAGACACAATATCAGTGATGCTCCTGTTATGTGTCGATGCACTACATTATAGGCATGGAGGTGTGGGAAAGGGAAGTATGCAGTAGAGATTCTGAAGAGGTTTAGGATGATGGACTACAAGGCCATGGCAACACCTATGGCATCAAACATGAAGCTATTGAGTGATGCTTCAGGGTGAATCCACGGACCTGGGTAACACTTTTTGGCAAGCGCATTTCGGAAAAAACAAAAAAAACATACCTCGGTCGAGGGTTTAACAAGCCCTCGACCGAGGTTTTAATATCTTGACCGAGCTTTTATCAAGCCCTCGACCGAGGTGTTAACTCGGTCAAGGTATAGACCTTGGTCGAGGTAAATACCTCGACCGAGGTGCCTCTGTCAAAAAAATTATAAATAGAAGCCGCAGACCCATTTTGTAAATGAACATGATCATTACATAACTGAATTGTATTTAGTCGAGGAAGCACTAAATTATGAAAGACTGCAAAATATATTCATTACACTTTGCTGAATCCTTCAACAACTCATGAAAACCTGAAAATAGAACTCTCCACAAAAAAATTTGCCTTCAAACATTAATGACACTCCCTGAAGTCCCTGATACAAAACGAAATGGAGCCATTTTTGAGTAGTGGGATGCAACTGCAAGCAGTGAAAGCTTTTAAATATTGAAAATAGAACTCTCCACAAAAAAAATTGCCTTGATCTCCATAAAACTTTTTCCAAATCTCTTTTGTGGTTCACTATTTTCAATATTTGAAAAGTTTTCACTGCTTGCAATTTGCATCCCACTACTCAATAAATGGCTCCATTCCATTTTGTACCATCTCTCCAAATCTCTTTTGTGGTTCGCTATTTTCAATATTTGAAAAGTTTTCACTGCTTGCAGTTTGCATCCCACTACTCAATAAATGGCTCCATTCCGTTTTGTACCAGGGACTTGAGAGAATATAAATGATCAAGGATATTCAAACTTGTATGAAAGAAGGCCTACCTAAACTGTTATAAACATGCTCTAACAACCATGTGTATCTAACTCAATAAGCCAAAAACTTTAGGAGGGCTCTTCCAAATATAATGATCACAAGATTTACAACAAGTACAAAATAACCCAAGAATTATATGCAACCATGAATGATTAAAGAACAATCACATATGAAACCATTAATGAAATCATCCTTCAAGAATATTTGAAAAGTTTGTTTGAAATTCCTTTGGAGCGGCCTTCACACTCCCACATTCAATTCACATTAGATACATATCTTTTAGTAATATTAACCTACCTTTGTGGTCCTTCGATGGACATTAATAAAATTATCATATCTTATCTATCTTATCTGAAATGGAAAGAAGGAAAATGATGCTTCCCTAGTGGTCCACAACTAGCGATAATTGTTTCTCATTTCACCTATCCTATAACATCAATCCCTTCAGACGTGAGGAATTTTGTGATGTTTCCCCACTTGAAGTTGTGATGTTCTTTTATGAAAACCCTATATTTGGAAACTTCATGATTTTAATGAGTCCAGGTAGTATAGTGTAATTATTACTTTGAGGAGAAAACTTTATAGGGTCCCAACAAGGTAGTTTGTACTACTACAATATCTTTGATATCAACAAAGTAGTATCAGAAAGTAATCTCATAGAATTGGAAAACTTTCCTCTTCATAGTTCGATCATAAGGTGTACAAAAGGTCATTAATACTACCATAGTATCGATCCTAGGTCTATCTACACAACAGAAGCCGGTGGAAAATATTGTAGAGGAATACATAGATATATTTTCCTCACCTAAAGAGGTGTCATTGTGCAATTATCAAGTAAAACACTTAATTAGGTTTTATACGTGATGCTCCCTTCCTTAATGGTCCTTATACATATTCTCTGTTTTCGAGAAGGAGGAAATAAAATGTCAGATTCAAGATCTCATCCGAAAGGGACACATTAAACCAAGATCCTTGCCTTGTGGGAGCCCAATTATGTTGATGTAGAAAAATAATGGGACATGGTGACCTTTTTAGTAGAACTTGGGTGGAACATTTGCAACACATTCCTTTTTTGTCCATTCAAAAACTCTTTCATAGTCATATATATAGATGACATTCTCATATTTAGTAGAACTTGGGTGGAACATTTGCAACACATTCATTAGATTTCGATCACCGTATGACAATAAAAGTTATATGTCAATTTGGAGAAGTGTTCATTCTACATGGAGATAATTCAGTATTTACGATACATTGTGACATGATGTGCATGTTGACCCATCCAAAATCCAAGTCATTCATGATTGAATGACCTTAACGACTCTAACATATCTCTACATATTCTTAGTCCTTTCCAACTAACATATCTCCACATATTCTTAGTCCTTTCCAACTTTTACTATGGGTTTGTGTTGAGGTTCTCTCATATTTATTGGATNGGGTTTGTGTTGAGGTTCTCTCATATTTATTGGACCTTAATCCAAGTGACCAAGAGTAGAGCCAAATAAAATTTCACTTGGGGTGTGTCACAACAAAAGTAATTCAACGATTTGAAGCAATGCCTTGGATTGACTCCAATCCTCACTTTTCTAGACTTACAAAATCCTTTCGAGATTGAGACAAATGCCTCTCACTATGCTATCAATGTAGTCCCCACTTAGCATGGACATCTAAAGGACTATCATAGTGAGACACTCTATGATTGTGTTCATCGATATTCCACCTATGACAAGGAGATGTACTCCATTATGCAGACATATCACCAATGAAAAAATTACATCCTAGGAAAGGACATGATCATCCACACCAATAACAGCCCCCTCCAATTCATACACATGTGCGAAAAAAATATTGAATGAGTGCTATCAAAAGTGGTCCAAATTCCTTCAATAGCTCCACATAAACATCAAGTACAAGAACAATAGCAAAAATCAATGAGTGCTATCAAAAGTGGTCCAAATTCCTTCAATAGCTCCACATAAACATCAAGTACAAGAACAATAGCAAAAATCAAGTTATAGACCTCCAAGTGGCCCCAATTATACAACATAGACCTTGGATTTGTTTTTACCTATCATAAACTGCATGTATGAAGATCGGTCTCAAACTTCCATCTCTAGGATGAAATTTTATGCCATCTTGGCCACCTATGTGTTCTTTTAGAAGAGTGTGAAAAGTTGATCTACTGGGTGCATTACAGTTGACTAGCAGGGCACTTTGGCGTATAGAAAAGTGTGGCAGCATTGGAAAGTAATTCTACTAGCCGAAGCTATGGAAAGACATTGGTAAGTACATTAGATCACACATCTCATGTTCCATTGAACAAACCTACCATCAAGAAGCAAAGGTTGTACACTTCTTTTCCTACCCTAGATAGACCTCAGGAATTGGTCTCCATGGACTACATTTCTAGATTGCCTTTAACCAAGCATGGAAATGACTGTGTATTTGTGGTTGTTGACCAGTTCTTTTGAATGGAAATTTTAACTTTGTATAAGAAGAGAATCACATTAGAGGCCATTAGTAACCTCTTGTTTGAGCATGTTTAGGTTCACTTTAGCCTCCTATGAAATATTATTTCAAATCAAGATAGTTGATTCCTGGGTACTTTCTGATCTAACTTATGTCCAATGATGGGCACCAAGTTATCCAAACCGATTTCCTTCCACTCTAAACTAATGGGTAGAAAATGATGGTCAACATGGTGATGATGCATATCATGAAAATGTGTGGCTCCAAACATCCATGCACTCGAGCTAAAATCCTTTCTTATGTTCAACACAACTACAATAGATCCCTTCATGGATCTATTAGCTACAACCCCTTTAAAGGGTTCTTGGGGTTTCAACCACTAACTCTAGTTGATGTAGTGTTTCCCATTTCTTTTACACAGGAGGAATCCTCCCATGTTTTCATATGATCTTCCATGCTTATTCTTTTAAATAGGTTAACTGGTGATGATACCCTCATTTAGACTATTCTACCAAAACTTGATGAAGAGGGAACACTCATACTCGAACCCTAAATATCGATTGAAATATGAATCAAGTAACTAAGAACCAACACA
>LPNX010834910.1:0-157104 GCA_001517045.1 Pseudotsuga menziesii | reverse complement strand
TTGTGTTACAGCTCCATATTCAGTCTCCTTTGTTGATAATTTGCATGATCAATTGTTAATTGCTGTGAGTGAAATTAATCTACTGCAGGCCTGAATTTCTACAGTAAAAGTCACATGGCCATCAAGAAGGTTATGGGAGGAAACCTATGCAATAGTCCCTAAATGGTAAATTTGTGCATCCAAAACCAAAAAATGTTCTAAACCAACACATATGATCTTCCAAGAGAATCCTTCACCTTTGAGTTAGAAAATTAGCACCATTAGTATTTTTGGTGAGATAGGTAATGATCTCAAGGTTTGGAGTAGTATTAAGCAATGAAACTTAATAATAATGCCCAGAACATGGATCCTATCGCTCAAAATCCATCATCAAGTCTTCAAAACCACCACACGTGACTTATTTATGGAATCTTTGTCATTTCATGGAAATTTAGGCACCATTAGAAGGTTTTTAGCAGAAAGGATGGATCATGGAACCATGGAAATTGTTAATGGAGGAAACCAAACCTTTATAACTTAAAATAATAATTTAGGCAACTAAAGAATAATTCTTTTGAGTACCACCAATGTTTTATTGAGATTATCAGCTACCTCTAACTTAGGATATGGGAACCATAGGGAGGTTTTGAAATCTTGGTATAGGTAATGGAGTCTTAACCATAGCTAGTGGATGAAACTTGTGCCTTATACAATAAAGGTAGCTTCTAGGGATTAAGGGACATTAGCAAGGCCTTAAAGAAGAAAACAAAAAATTTCTATTGGACCTATGGCCTATGAGAGAACATATGGGATCCATTAGAAGGTTTTTAGTACTAGGATTGGATCATGATGAATAAACATGGGAGGGGGTAGAAACCTAGGCCTTAAGGCCTAAAAGAATATAATATGAATCTAGGTATAGGAAATTCACCTCGAACCACCATACATAAGTTATTGAGTGCATCCTTGACCTTTAAAGGTGCATATGTGTACTGTTATTAGTTTTTGAGCACTAGGTATGGGCGTGAGGGTGTTAACCATGGTTGGTGAAGGAATTTTGGGAAATAGGATATTATAAATAACACTATAGGGTTCAATATAATCCTCATAATTATTCCTTGAACCTCCATAGATGACTTATTGAGGGGATTTATTGTTGATGTTTGAGCCAAATCGAAGATGCTTGAACTTTAAAACTTTTATCAAACAATTTCAGCATTTATGAATTTCATAAATCATCCACATATTAATATTTATATCAACCACATATAAATCTCATAAATAAATAAGCCACATAAATCAATCAACCATAAGAGACAAGATATACCCTCAGAAAACCCTCTTAACACAAAGGATGAAAAACCCAACAATTCTTTGAGTATGATAGATAAATTTGCAAAGAATGGATTACAACACACAAGAAAATTTACAAATAAGAGATATCACCTCCACAATAGAGAAGATGGATCCAATTCACCCTATAAAAACAAATGTATGGAATTGTATTGAACTTTCTATATTCCTAGCATATTAATAACAAGCCAAAAACCCTAACATGCAAAAGGTAGCGAATGGGAGACTCAGTTAAACACTTCAAGATCAACACATGGTGCATTCACAAGGAGTATCTAACTAGAATTCCCTCCATGCAAACATTACCACCATTCCTTTCCTCAATTAGATTTAATTGAATGTTCACTCAATGGAAGTGAAAGTGAACTCACTTGAACTTAATGTTAACTAATTTGAGCTGAATGTTAACTGACTTCAACTGAGTGTGATCTATCTAAAGTGAATGTGAGATTAAATTAATTGAACTAAACTGAATTTAACTAAATATTCAACTGAGTGCATAACCATAAAGTTATAATCCTAAATGATTGTCATGGTTCTTCACAATTAGTGCCATCCATGCTCAATTTCTATTATTATATTTTGCATGGATATTCTTAGTTAACCGATGCATGTTGATTGGTGAACTTTCAGCTCTTCTTTACTTAACTGATTACATTCATTAATAGTTCAAATGATGATTTGACTAAGGCATTGATTGAAGAATTCATATCTAAATAAAGCTTTATAACTTGAATTCATTTGGACATTTGCATCGGAAATTTGAATTCTCTTTCTCTATGCTTTATCTCATTATAATTAAATAATTAATGCATGGCCCATATTTGTATTTATCCATCTTATCATATCATACTGGGAATAATTATTCCATACTAATGATAATATGTATTACCCTGGTTCATATAGTCATATTAAAGTAATTCACTCTAGGGGTAGCTAATCCCTAAAAGAGCCTTATAAGACCTAGTGACCATGACTAATAATACATCACATAGTATATCCACATGACTTGATACAACACAAGTCCATCTCCATAATTGGAGATCCATTCACATAGGGTGTTGTATATGAGAGTCATTGGATTTCTACAACACAAGTCCACAGTCCTTGTACAACACAAAATCAATCTTGATATAACACAAGACTTCAATCTTGATACAACATGAGATTCCAATATTGATACAGCACCAGATCACATTACACACATCCCACCTCAATACATCAAAACATAGATAGGACTTGATACAACACAATGCAATGACTTGATAACAGACAAGTCCCTAACTTGATACATGGAGAATGACTCCTGATGTTGTACAAATAACATTTGTGGCCTTGAAATGGGGATATGGGTAGAATTGAAAAGAAACTGAGCATTGTAGTTTTAAACATGGTCAAGGGAGAAAAATTGGGCCTTAGGTCCTAAAGGAAGCATGAAAGCATCTAAATCCATGAATGAAACGTTAAAGATGGAAAACAACAACTCTCTAGTAATCATCTACAATTTCTTTCATTTATGTCTAAGTTAAAGAAGCTCTTAGTTTTTGAGTTGTAACATATGGATCTTAACAGGATTTATGCAATCTCTTTTTTATGAGAAAATGAACTTATAACTTATTAAATCAATGATAACGAATACTTCATTTTTTATTTTTTAGCAAAATAATATCATTTTTTAATGAAACAATGTAGTTATTACATGTGGAGGCATCGCTTTGCAGTTGAACATGAGTGTAGGTTGAGGAGAGGAAAGATGAAACTTGACTATTACATTAACTTTTCCATTAGGAGAACAACTTACATGAGGAAATATAACACCTGAGGAATCTATGCTTTTCTTCCCACATAAATGGTAACTGGATTTGCATTTATAATACAAGCATGTTTTTTATTGCATTTGTTAAGAGAAAGTATCATTTTAAATAACAAGTGGAACCAGGGAATTTTGCATTGTATTCCATTAGCTTTTAGTTCAGTATTTTGTACTTTGATAAGTGGTAATGTGCCTCTATCATCGAAAAATTGGGTCTTTATATCCCTTACCTTTGGAATCTCTCATTATCCACATATAACGCAACATAGACATGCACAGTACAAATCAATGAACAATACTAGGGAAGGTGAGAAACTACGTGAGTGACTAAATCAACATCCTAAAATTTTAGAAGTTTCTATCTCATAGTTTACTAAGAATCTCTTGTATGTGGTATTAGACTCAAGATACAGTAAGATCGTTATCACCACTCCACATTTTTTTCACTATTCATCTACAAGTAACTACATCTATTTCAGACAACTTACGAGTCTTTGTGAGAATATTCCCCTCGTAGCTTGATGTGGGAATATCATCAGGGAACGAGGCTCTTCAAATTTTCTGCTACCTACATCCATGAGTAACTAGGCCAATTTTATGGAAATAAATTCATTAACTACTATGGGATTTTGCACTCTTTCGGATTATTACCTTAAATTATCACCTTGTGTAGGAGGCTTGATGTATTCAGTTAATGATTTAGTTTCATTTTTTTGAAGACACCTTAATATAGTATATTTTCTAGATTAATTTCCTCTAAACACCAATATTCTTGTTGTTTCCCATACTTTCACAAAGGATAATGAATTTATTTTTCTATAGTCGATCCAATATTTGAAAACAAAAGTGAAAGTTATTGGATGCTTTTATGCATAGTATATCAGAATTCCAATGGATGGAAAGATTTAGGGGATATGAATGTCCATCTTGAACTTTCCTATTTTATTGCATTTGGATATCTTCTCCCCTACAAGAAGATGACATTCCCTTGACCGATAAGGCGTTATATGGAAAAACCTTGCATGAATATGTGGATTTTGTTAAAAAGGTGGGAATGATCACTACGTTTGGAAAAGAATGTGGGGAGTGGTAATACTTGTCATGTCTTCATCCATCAGCCGGTGAAGAGGACGCGACGAACACCACATAGAGCCGGGAAAACAACCCCATGAACATGGACAGACGAGGTCAATGCTGAAATTAAGAGCTTAACATGATGCATAACAGGATGCACAATCCATCATTTTACCTACAATGTTACTCAATGCATAATTCTTTAATCATACAGCGGAAACAAACATACATTCCAGCATTAATCATGTTCATCATTTCTCACGAAACAATATATAAATTGCAAAGATGAAGTAACCAGCAGCACATATATTTTGATGAAGAACTTGCCCACAACCAGCTACGTCGCTGCAACGTTCCACCCAACCATAGGCCAGCGTGCTCATCAATCTCTTAGCAACACTGCCATCCCCGAGCTGGGCATGATTCCTCTGAGGAAAAGGGTCAACGCAGGCTTACACATAGCCGAGGGACACAATCATCCAAACCCACACAGCTGGGTTTAACAGGCCTTCAACAGATTGGCCAAGACAGCACATTCCAAGGGGACAACCACTGCATACACGCAGCAAAATGATCCCTTCACAGCCTCGTGAAGGAGGCTAGGACAACCAGGGATAATCCTAAACAAAATATGAGCACAGCTCAAGTCCACAAGACAACACAGAGTTGTTCTTGGCCCTAGCGTGGCCAAAACAACTCAGCAGCAACACCCAATCCACGGCACTTCAGCAACCCAACTTCTCAATAAAAATGGTGGCAACAGTCCACAATCCCAAACAAGGAGAAAACTTGGCCAACATATGTGGAAACTAACAATCGTTCCACATCCAAGAGCCCACAGCACACACAATCCTCAATGTAAATGCTGAAGGACTTACACAGATAGAAAAAATGGGGACGAGAACAACTCACAGTCTGTGTGTAAAGGAAAAGACGCAGCCCAGGCAGAGCATGGATGAACACACATGCATAGTCCGAAGTGGAAATAGAAACTGGACTCTCAACAGTCCCCAAGCATCGTGGGAAAACACAACAGCAACCCAAATCGTCGGTGAAACCAACCGCAAGCAGAAAACATGGATTAAAGCCACGGCTATGACACATACCAGTGGAAATCGGGCCCTTGAGGCCATTTCACCTGCTCGTCGCATGCCCAACCAGAGAAGACCCGTGACTGGTGCGTGAGGATGAACAGAATGCCTCTCTGCATGAGGATCCCAGCCTGTGTGTGCGAATCGACCGACCAACATGAGGAAGAACCGACCTCCATGTGAGAGTGAGTAGACATGGAAGAATGGCATCGTGGAGAAGGTGGAGGAATGGGAAAGAATGGAGTTGCTTGCCCCTTACCCACGTTTCCTCTAGCAATAACTTCCCTCAACAACTCAACCATAACTACACCCAACAAACCAAACCAAGACATTGAAGAGGTTGGTGAGACAAAAAGGTGACAAATCAACAAGGTGGTAAAACATGGGTTTTTCCCCCATAACCAAGGTTTGACATCCCCCACCCCTTATCCTTTGGAACCATGCCCTTTTCATTCAACGTTTCACTGTCGTAGCTGGTTGTGGTTTTAGTTTTATTTGATGTGCATGTTTACATGATGATGAATTATAATGTGTCAAATAGCACGATATACCATCAACAACTATCCTTATCGCCGAACATACTCAACCAAATCGATGGTGGGGATTTTTCCTTTAGCTCCTCACCATGATTAATTACATTATATACATCACGCAAACGGGGTCAAAACCGGGACATTACAATACTCATCTCACCCCTTTCATTTTTGGGGTTGTTTTAGGTTTTTTTACACACAAATATGAAATTTTATGGCTAGAGTTATCGTTCTTTGTATATGGTAAGGGTTCTATTGTCTATTGCATTATAACTATAGTTTCACCTCTTTTATAAGATCCATTTTATTCTTGACCAGCAACATTTCATCGAAGTATAAAACCACATATACAAATTAATCATTGTATTTCTTAAAATACATACAATGATTTTCCTAATGTTTTACAAATTGGAGCTGCTATATATACTTATCATACTTCCTACAACACATTTAAAGTGGTATTTAATGAATGTTTTAGAATATTTTGGTTTCCTAAATAAAATTTTTTAATGCCGCAACATGCATGCATATTTGTGTGCATAGATATATACAAACTATGATGACCATCCATTTTCCTCATGGGTTGGTAGATCACTATACACATAGTTATGATGTGTAGTTAAACACACACTTTAATTTGATTTTTTTACATACTCTTGTTTATTTTTATTTTCACATAATAAACTTTGATATTACAAATGTGTATGTAGGTGACACCATCAACTGCAGGTTCTACTATTACACTTCCCCACAACTGTGTCAATTTCTCTCCCTCTCTGATAAGCCTCCCCCCTCCATCCAGACCCCGCCCCCCTCCGTCCACCCCCTCCTATACATACATACTCTCCTCTCCATCCATACTCCCTCCTCCACCTATCCTCCCCCCTTCGTTCATTACCCATCCCCCATTACACCATACTCCCCCCACTATCTAACATCCCCCATTCTTTCGTGCCCCACCTTCCATCCACTCTGTTCCCTTTGTCCACATCCCCCATTGGATTAATCCTCCTACCTCTATTCAAGAATTACCTCCCATCCACCATCCCTTAGCATCCATTTTCTCCCTTCTACATCACCCCCCTCTATCTTACATCCAATAGGGGTTTATCATTCACCACATCCTCATCCACCCTCTACCATGATTCCCTCTTCAACCATATGGTCACGACCTCAATTTTAGCACCATTGGCAAGGCGCTCAACGATTGCGTAGGGATGTGCTAGCAAGAGTGTATGATGCGTTTATATGTTTTGGTATCCTTGGTGGAAAAATCCCGTAGGAGGTGGTCAGGATAGTGTACCATCATTTTTTAATGCTCTCAGGACCAAGGGTGATGTTAAGTCAGGTGGCTTGCATCTCGACAAGTATCAACTTGGTGGACCCATCGGAGAATGATGCAATGAGCATTACGCTAGTGCAAGGTAACGCCTAGGAAGGAAAATGATGTTGATGGATGGGAAGGAAGCACATCATTATGTTAGCATGTGGTTAGACTTGGCATAGGTTCAAGGACGACACCTCAATACTTCCTCAAGTATTGGTTCTAGCTTAGCTTGCGGCACAGGAAAGTGTGTCTTTGGTTGTTCAAGTGTTGGATGAGGGGTCAACACGGGATGGATTTCATGGTCTAGGGTTGGGTGTCTTTGCATCAGGTCACAACGTCTACAGTGAATGAGCACTTTACAATCCGTGCGACTCTAAGGTGTTTGGATAAGGTTCGGTCAGGCTGGTTTCGGTTAGGTGTAGTCCAAGTGAAACTTGCGGCTAATAGCTACACCCAGATAGCAAGCTCATGTCGATGCCATGCGTGTCTAGGATTTCGCACAGTATGGAATGCTTGAGATGGTATAAAAATCCTAGGCCCGTGACAAATGGTATCAGATCCACATTCGTCTGTGGCAATGTGCGAAAGTGTCTCTTCACCACCAACCCCTCCTACATTGGATTTTGATGGGGCCGTGTTGATGAGTACGTAAACATTTTTAAGTGGCAGAGAATGTCACGACCTCCATTTTAGTGCCATTGGCAAGGAACTTGGCTATTGCGTCGAGATATGCTAGCAAGAGTGCACAACACATTTATATGTTTTTGTAGCCGTGGTGGCCAACTCCCCTCGGAGGTGGTTAGGATGGTGTACCAACATGTTGAATCACTAGGAAGACCAAGGGGTGATGTTAAGTTAGGTTTCTTGCATCCCGACGAGTGCCAACTTGGTGGACTCATTGGAGGATGATGCAGCGACCATTGTGCTAGTGCAAGCTAATGCCTAGGTAGGACAATGACATTGATGGATGGGATAGGAACACATCCTTATGTTAGCATGTGGTTGGACTTGGCATGGGTTCAAGGAAGACACCTCAATACCTCATCAATTATAGGTTCTGGCTTAGCTTGCTGCATAGGTAAGTGCATTGTCGGTTGTTCAAGTGTTGGCTTGAGGGTGAACATGTGATAGATTGCATGGTCTAGGGTTGGGTGGAGTTGCATCGAGTTGCAATGTCTATGGTGAGAAAGAAATTTATAGTACGCATGACTCTAAGGTGTCTAGATAAGGTTTGGTCAGGATGGTTTCGGTTAGGTGTAGTTTGGGTAAAAGTTTCAGCTAATGGCCTCACCCAGCTAGCAAGCTCACGTCGGTGCTACGGGTGTCTAGGATTTCAGATGGTATGGGACGCTCTAGATGGTAGAAAAATACTAGGACCATGACACATACCTTCTTTAGTTCCTTACACAATTGTGGAAACTAAACTTATAGTCTTTGTCAATATATTAATGCAGGTATATTCAAATACCCTGCTCTATCTCTTCAATTCCCATTGTCTTCAATCCAAAACACAAACGCTATTGAAACAATAGAGTTAAGATCAATAAATTTGGAACTGTAGCCAAATATATTTTTTTTCTATGTATGTCGAACTTCACTAAGTATGTCAAAGACTTAGTATTGCAGGTTTAAGACTTAAGCACTAGGCATCAGTCCCATCATCTAATGTGTGACCAAAACTTTAAGGCTTAAGAGCCTATCAGACTTAGCACAATGCGGTTTTGAAATGAAAGTATGGAATGTGATATCCAATCACAAACTAACACTTCCAACACCCCAAACTAGTTCCATTTTTCATCGCAATTTTGGGCATGAGTTATTCACAAATACAACCATCGAATTTGATCATACCACTATTGCAATACACTTGTGTAATGGTTAATACACATATTCAACCAAAAAATCAACAATTTCATTTAGGTTAAGCAACCAAAATATCATTCAATACGATGTTTTCAGATATATATACCCGTCTGCAAATGAATAATGCGAATTTCCAAACATAGAAATACTAATCCTAAGAATTTCACCATTCACACAGACATGACTGAAAAAATTCCTAAATTCACCAACTTCTCTCTATTGTATTCAAATTACATGGAATTTATGTGTCTGTGATTGAGCTCACACTCTCAATTACAGTTCCAAATACTTTTCACACGCCCTTCTACCCTCTTCCTACTCTATCTCCTATCATGCTCGTAGGCTTACATTGTATCCTCTAGCTTGTACACTAACTAACTTTCTAAAATTACTGATTGTTTCCTACTAACCAACAAACTATTCCTAAAAATAGACATTTTGAACTTATCCCATTAGTGATTCAAACAACATATACCTATCTACAAGCACCTCTTCTTAAGTGCATCCTTATCTATTCAAGCCATTCCATGATATTTGGAATTTAGTTACCTAATTCATTATTTACATGGGCACTTCAGTAATTGAAAACTTATGCACCCTAATCTAGAAACTTTAACATTTACGCAAACAATTTACAAAGAACCCCCTTTTGGGCATTGATCAAGACCCTAATGTATGACTTACATTTCAAATTTCCCCATGGATTAGATGCTCCTACATCATATATCTAAAGTGGTTTCATTTATTGTTGTTACTATTAAATCCCCCCTTCCCCCATGACTGCATCGAAGCAGGTTGTCTTGCCAACTGCTCCACCTGTTAACCTTGAATCCAAATCATCTTCATTTCCTGAGGTGTTCATGGTGAGATATAAATTAATTTACAAAATTATTGCAAAGCATTAATGAAAATGATTCTAGGTAACGATTTTTTTCAATGAGCTAATTGCTCTAAATGTTGCAGGGAGGCATTGTCGAGAGTTTATCTATATTGAGGAGGAATACCACCTCACAACTTCCATTCCCATCAGTGGTGAGTTAATTAAGGTTTGAATTATGATTTTATTTTATAATGTATTAACTGTTACAAATGCATGAAAATGTTAATATAGATTATTGTATTTATTTGAGAGCCTAAATAGAAAATGTACTACTAGACGAAAGAAGGCCCAAGATTCCTTTAGCTCCAAGAAGAGGAAGATTGATTTTGGAGATGCGCTTGTGAGTGCCAAGGGTGCGAAGGATGCTTGAGCTTCCATGTTATGCATATGAGCCACAATGTGGCAATTTTAGGCACTAGTTTCCATTTATTTTGTATCTACTGCATGATTTTCCAAACTTTTTATAAGGCAAGAGTTTCCATTATGTGCACATTGGGAGCCATGTTCCATTTTTTGTCAAAACATTATATGTTTGGATGCATTTTGTAGCTTCGTTGTACATGTATTTTCACTTATGTGATTTATATGCGTGTTGTCCCTATTTGCATCTTGATGTCTCTTGTTGTCTCAAGTTTCCTAATAAACAACATGATGCTTTTAATACACATGGTTGAGTTTGAATAGTGTGAATAAAAATCATATGAGGCATGCAATAGAGATTGGTTACAAATGATATTGTCCTTGTTGATCCATCTAAATTTCAATATATTCAAAATATAACTTTTTTAAATGCCCCATACAACATCCTGCAGTGATAATCTCTCACGATTTCATTTAGCAATTGTTAGTCACTTTGTTCATGATGAAATATATAAATTTTGATATTCAGTGGCCTCATATAGTCACCTATCTTAAGGATATTATATAATAACTTGGGAAGACTATAACAAAGTATATGGGTCATAAAATGATTTATGTGAAAAGGGGACAAAGATGGACGTTAATTTGTCATTTGCAATCTTACAGGTCAACCTCACAAAACCCATGGTTATGGGTCAACCTCATAAAACCCAAGGTTATGGGTTAACCTCACATAACCCTTCTCTTTATTGGAACTAATACATTGTAATCATGGTTCTCTTTTTAGCTTGAAATGATGGGGACCATCATTTTCTAAGGAGGGAGGAATGATCTGAATTTTAGGGGTCATATGTTCGAAATTCATATATATAATTCATAAAAGCATTGAATGGAGAGGCCACCCTCTTCCATTCATCATAAGATCATTAAATGGAGAGGCCACCCTCTCCTAGCCATGGTATTTTGTAACCCATGGTTTTGTTCCATGGTATCGCTGCAAGGCATATTATTCATGGTATTTGGTAGCCCATGCTTTTGTTTCATGGTATGGATTCAAGGAACATTGTAATGATATTATATAAAGTATGTATTCCTTCTCAATAAAGCAAGCCATTATTTTTGTATCCTATCTCTCTCTCTCTCTCTCTCTTATTCTATTGATTTATTTTTGGGTTATTGGTTCTGAGTGTCTTTCTTAGTAAAGTTTCAGACGTGAGGCTCAAAGAACTGTATTTGGGAATCACCCCTCCATGTGGTCTATTTACTCTATGATTCTTTATTTTATGGACCAATTGTCAAAAATTTTGCATCTTTAATCTCCTACTATTTCGACATTCATGCCTCACAAGTCTCACCTCCAAGATCTGGATCATGAGTAGTTTGTCTTTTTACCTTTCCATGCCTCCTTGTAATTTCACCATCCAAAGCACTTGAAGGCCCTCTATTTATTAAATAAATAGAATTCTCTACAACATCATCCCAAAATTGTAATGGAAATCCTACATGAAATATCACACACCTTGCACACTCCATGATCGAACTATTCATCCTTTCTGACACACGATTTTCTTATGGTTTTCTTGGGACTTCCTTCTCTCTATGAATCGCATGGTATGAACAATAACTATCAAACTCCTTGCTGCAATATCCACCCCTTTTTTAAGATCTAACACACTTCAATATTTTCCTTGTCTCATTCTCAACCAAAGCTTTTCACTTCTTCAAATTAGCAAACACATCATATTTCTATCTAATGAAATAAACCCAAGTTTTTATGGTTGTGTCATCAACAAATGTAAGATAATAATGAGAGCCAACAAGATATTGTACCTAAGATGGTCCCCATACATCTATATGCACAAGCTCTAAATTTCACTCTTCTTTTGTTTCGCAACCATAAGAAATCTAACTCTCTTATGTTTTCCATAAACACATCTCTCACAAAAATTCCAAACTTAACTGCTTTAGATATGGAAGCAATTTCCTTGAATGGAGAATCTACATCCCATTCTCACTCATGTTTCCAAGCCTATGATTCCACAACATTATACATGTTTTTTTGGAATATATAGATATAGAATAATAATTATTGTGAGGACATAAATACATCGTACCTATCCTATCTCCTTTTGGTATTACCAGTGCTCCTTTAGTGATCTTCCACCACGTTTTTCCAAATGTAGACAAACAACCACTATCTCCCAACTTCCCTATTGAAATCATATTTCTTTTGATAGTAGGAATATTCTTTACATATTTTAGCAGCCATTTATTTCCATTATTTAACTTAATTTGTACCTTACTCGTTGCAACAATTTTACATGCTTCATCATTCCCCAATAAAACATGTCCAAAATCACCTAGAATGTAATCATGAAAAAATTTCCTATGGGGTGTAGCATGACATGAAGTCCTTGAATATAATAGTTAGTAATCACTAGTATTATCTAACACAAGAATCAAAGAATCTTGTAACACAACACCTACTACATTAGCTTCTTAAGTAGTCTCATTATGCCCGTCTCCCTACTTCTTTGGAGATCTACAGTCTTTCTTCAAATGTCCTCTCTTAGTATAGTTCCAACCATTCCATCTTTCTGGAAATGAGCACAATATTAGAATATCCCTAGCCTCATCATCAAATTTCACTCCTATAGAACTTAGCTGATTAGTAATTGTGCTAAATTCATTTAAATGGTCAGCAACAAATCACCTTCATACTTCTTCATTTTAAATAAATGCTTCATTATAAATACCTTGTTGGAAGCTGATGTCTTTTCATAGAGCTTAGCCAATGCACTCATCACACCCTCCATTGTCTTTATTTTGAAATGTTGAAATTTGTCGACGAAATCGGGCACAGTCGTATTGTTCTCAGCGTATTTTTGTCATGTTTATATTTCCTCCCAATGGTAGGAACATATCTTATGGTACATATAGTCCTCCATCTGCATATTCCATAACTTGTAGTTTTTTCCATTAAATTTCTCATCCCTAAACTTTCCTTCTTCTTCCATTGCTCCAAATCGAATCAAGAACCCTTATTTCCTGTGAGCTTACCAGTGAAATAGACCTTTGGCTCTGGTACCCATTGTTAGAAAAATAGGATCATAGAGAAATAACAATAATCAAGATGCAAATATTAAAACATATAAAACATTACAAGAGACAGAAATATAATGTGGTTCACCCAAGATGGAATATATCCACACAGAAATTTCCAATCCTTTTATTATTATACTATCCAACCAAATGAAGCGATACAACCCACATCACACCTGTTGCACTTCCTCTTCACTCTCTCACAATCTCTCTCATACAATCAGAAAGATTATTTTGCAATGCTGCAATACACTACACAACCATATTACAATTCCTTCCTTTTATAAATGGAATACCATGGAAAAATACCATACGATTCCCAAAACCATGAGCCCATAAATAACCCATTATTGACCAAATCATAACTCTGAAATTACAACATTTTACAAGGAATTGTTTCCTAAATTTTTTCTACAGGGATACTACCCCTGAACCCTCTCTAGGGGGTGGGGGCTTACAAAATAGTTAACTCCCCCCCTAGACCCCCCCATGGAGATAACATCTATGAATCAAGAATATCAGGCTCCACAACTAAACATAATGGTGGGTGTTAGGGGATGTGAGGGGAGAGATAGGGCTGAGAATTAGGCTCTGGTGGAGTAGAGAGAGAGTGAGAGAGAACAATGTGTGTTAAGGGGTTGGAGGGGATAGAGAGGGTTGGGGTTAGGATTTGGAAAAGTACACATAGAGAGAGAGAGAGGTGGAGGAGGCGGGTTGGGGGAGAGAAAGAGACACAGATCGAGGTGGGAGGCATAGGGGTTGAGGGAGCATTAAATTAGATATAATTGGGGGCATAGGGTAGGGGAATAAATAAAGAGAGGGAGATAGATATGGGGGGTTAGTAAGTCCTATGGGAGGGGTATTAGGTATTAGAGAGAGGGGGGTTTATGGGTAGGGGAGTAGGGAAGAGAAAGAGAGAGGGGCATAGGAGGTGGTTATGGGTAGGGAAATTATGGGGGGATTAGGGAGAGTCAGGGGTTATGGGTAGTGAGAGTGTGTGAGAGAGAGAGGTGGGGGTGTTAAGGGGTTTAGGTATTTGGGAAGCGGGAGAGGGGTTGGGGAAGTGAGAAATGGGTGAGGGTTAGGATTAATAGTAGGGGGGAGAGAGAGAGTGAATTAGGGATAATGATGATTAGGGATGAAGGTATAGGGAAGGCAGGATATGTATAAAGAATTAGGGAGGGATAGAAATATGGAGTGAGAAAAGGAGAGTGGGAGAGTGGGAGAGCGAATGAGAGAGATTAGGAGGGAGAGATAGAAATGTGGGGGTTTAATACTTGTGTTACAAAACGTGCACGAGTTTTGCAATTACAAAAGGAGTAATGTGTTTTGTAACTACAATTTTTTTTTGCATTTTGTAACTGAAAAAAATGTATGTGTTTTGTAACTGAAAAATGTGTACGTGTTTTGCAACTACAAAATGTGTACCCATTTATTTACACCCTACATATGTGTAAACTAACTTGTCAAGATCAAGCTCCTCCAGTGCTTTCACTAAGGAACGTGTACATGTTTTGTTATGCAAAGTAGAAGTGAGTTTAAATAATCAATTTCATCTAAGATGTCCCTCAACTTCATATGAGGGCCCTTATATGACAAGCTATTTATGCATTCCAATGTTCATCAATGGAGAATCCAACAAGAATTGTATCTCATGCTCTTCCTTCCTGTTAGGAGGTATCCCTATAGGCTTCTGGAACACTTCTCGCTGTGCCTAGAAAAGGCTATGCAATTGATGTTTATGCTCTTTTGTACATCCCTCTAGGGATTACTTACATTTTACGTATTCACCTTCTTGTTAATTTTGTCTTAAGAAAATAAATACAAACTTACTACTTTACCTAATCAAAATGTTGCTTGGTTTGTGCTTACCATAGATATCATTGATTTACATTTGTGCATGTTAATCATGAAGGATTTGTTGTCCTTCATAATAAGATATTGGTTGGATGTCCACATGAAAATTACAATCATCACGTACATGTAGGGGCATCCAAACACTACACCACAAACATCCATGGGTATTACATCTACCTCCACTTCATCAACATACTCTACACTAATGGAAAAATTGACCTTGCACTGTTTCCTGACTCTTATTTATGCATCCTTATTTACCCATCCTAATGGGTAAGGACTAAGATGATCATGCACTTCCAATACAATCTTGTGTATCAGATCGTTTACAATGAGATTTTCATGGGAACCAAAATCAAATAGAGCTTCAATGTCAGACTTCTTGACCCGAATCTTGAGGTGGAAGAGCTTTTTTGTCCCTTTCTCTTCCTAAGGGTTAAGGATACTAAGATTCACCCACAATTCACCTCCTCCTGTAATTTGGTACATGTAATATTTTTTGTCCACGTCCAATATTCTTTCTAACTCCTTGCTTGACTTCATAGCTAAAATATCACATTTATTTTTATCAATCTAAGATATTTTTTTAGAGTTGTGACTACTCTAGTGGTCTCATACTCACCTATACCTATCAATTGGGTACCATTATATAAGAAACCCTAATTTCTAATATCATATTTTCTTCTCTACCCTTATGGTGGCCTCCAGGCATGTGATCTTTCTCTCTTCTCCTTCTTAACCTACTACAATTTCCCTCCTCTTAATTTTACCTAATTCCTCTTATCTTATCCCATCTCCTTTTTTACTTTTACTTTTTCTTTTAATTTGTTTCCCTAGGTACTTTAAAAAACAAATTATGAAATTATATTCTATTTTCTCTCACATAACATAACATTAATATTTGTAGTATCCTAGATATTCTATATTTTTAACCTGTACATTTTCCGGTTTATTTTGTTCTCACTCCAATTGGAAATCTTCAACAAATCTTAGCATCACATATATTAGTTGTGGAAATTGCATTGACCAAAAACCACAAAAAGATAAAAGCATAAGAATAAATAGACTATTTTTATGATATCATCCCAACTAATCTTCAACGATTTTGATTTTACGAAAAATGAATTACGAGATTCCGACCAAAATACAGAGAAACAACGATTTGGATTTTAACAAAAACGAATTACAAGATTATGACCAAAATCTAGAGAAAAGTGCAAAACATTATGATATCATCCCAACTAATCTTGAACTGCAATTAGTCCTAGATTCTATTTAGTTACCATAATTCCACTCTTTTCCACATTTTTATGAAGACGGAGTTCCCACTCTTGGACAACCACATGGACAACGACATTATTAAAACTAGCACAACAAAATTAGTAAAAGTAGGTGATATAGCATTATTAAAAGTAGTTGATATAAGTAGATGTGAATCATTGATAACAAAAAAAGAGTCATATTTAATTTAAACATTTAAACTATTTTGAAGTGTGGTTTTGGACCAACCTCTCTCTTTTTCTCTCTCTTTTTATTTTATAGTATGCTTGTTTTATGGTTTTCTATTAATAGAATCTTTTTTAATATCTCTCTTACCAAGAGAATGCCTTAAAATAAGGATTGAATCTATATTTATATATTTATTGTAAATTCCTTCTCATATATTTTTATTTAATATATGTCAAATAAAAAACGGCTTATGAGGAAAAAATCCTAAGATAAGGATACATCCTTATTTTAAGGTCTTCTCCTCATAAGTAATTCTTATATATATGGGTATGTGTTCTCAAATTTAAATCAATTCATTGACAAAACACTTTTGATAGGTGGTGATATCATGTCCATACATGTGGATTAATAGTCCCATTAAGAAAAATGCTATGGATGTCCAACCTATAAATGATATGCAAGACATAAAGGCAACATACAAAAGTCACATAGTATTGGAAACAAGGCAATTTTGAGATTTTCCAACTAGTGAACTTAAGGGTTGTCGGGTATTTTGAGAATGAAATGGTTGGGGAAATGAGTCTATGACTGCCATAACCTGCATATAATCATGTATATCACCTTCAAAATCAGAATAGGAAGGATCTAAATGGAGTGGGAAATATCTTTCAGAAGACATGTCAGGAACTAGTGAAAAATGACTAGTTTTTGGAGGAAACTTTGGTGAATTGTTTGGGGCTTCTTCCAAGGAAGGGATGGAGGTTTCATATTATGATATATCATACAGTAAATTATAAACAAAAACATCTAAAACAGATACATGTGAAACATGTTTATCCCTAGCATACTTTGCATCCAAGTGCTTACCATCTTCTTGCTCCAAAGATAGCTTGCGCTCCCCTCTTCTTAAAAAATATGGAACTTCAATGTTTTCTTCTTCAAGGAGCTTGGTCATGATATCCATATTATTTCTAAAGAAAGATATTTCATGATGTGAGCCTCTGTAATAAACACATGTGGGCTTCTCTCTCTTACTATTCATCCTCTTGGATTGTGAATCCTCATCAGTTGAAATGGAGATTTTTGTATCTGAATGCTTCCTCTCCTTCACTCTTTGCTGCTTCAAATCCTTGACTTTCTTCTCTCCTTTAGATTGATTTGACACACCAACAACAAGGACTTGATCCTTGGTGGATTGATGGTACCCATTTGCACTAACTTGTCTTGCTCTTGATTCAGTGACACCATGAAGTCTGCTAGAGTAAGCATCCTTCAATTTCTAGCTGTGAGCTTGCTTGAGTGGAATGTAAAAACAAACACAGAATACTTAATCCCTAGCTTATAAAGGACATACAAGATCAATTAATCTTTTTTGTTCTCTATGCCACATTGTTTTAGCTAAAACACTAACAATTTGAACTTGGTGAAGAAGTCTTGGATCGTCTCAAAGTGAGTTGGGATCAATGAGATAAACTCATTTTCGAGTTGGTGGCCTCTCATCTCATCAGTATTCCCAAATAGTGGCTTGAGCTTGAGCCAAACTTCATTGGGTGTGACAATAATTTATACATGGAAGAGAAGGTCCCTCGAAATACTGAGACAAAGCATCTCGAACACTTCATCCAATCTGTTGAAGTACTACAATTTGTCCACGACAAAGTTAGGCTTAGTGTCAGTTCCCATGGTGACTTTGTATAGGCCTTTCGACCTCACCATATCACCATTTCAGACTTCCATTCGAAATAGTTGAATGAGGTAAGAAACACATGAGTCAACTACATTCTTCTTGTGCAATAAGTGACATAATAGTTGTTGTACCAGTAATGCAAACATTCAAATTTTATGGAAAATGCCCTAAACAACAACTCAAACACTCTGGTTTTGATTTGTAGCTAGACAAAGCTATGATACCATGTGAGAATTGCTTCACAATGAGATCTAGGAAATAATGAAATCTTCACAGTATAATTTATTCACAAAATATGCAAGAAAACAATAAAAGAGAGAAAAATAACACACATATATAGTGCCAATAACTAATGTTTCTATTAGTTTTCAACTTATATATATGTGTGGTACACATTTATAATACAATGGGGAAAAATTGTTAGACTTTGGAGGCCATCTAGATGCATATGAGTGCTAGGCTAGGATTTGACCCCTAACCCCCCCTAGGTGGACCATTAAGCTCCCAAACCATACCAAACAATCACGAATGCTAGTGTGAACATGGATGGAGCATTCTAGACCATAAATGAGGGAATGATAGGCATGGGTGAGCACCTATGTGAGTGGGAGAGTCTCTAGGAAGCAACAAATGCCCAAAGAGAGTCCAAAACCACTAAATACATGCACTAGCACCCTTGGTCAAAAAAATTCCATGTTTCAAGGGATGGAGAGCGCACTCAGCAAGAATGTCATCAATGAGGGTGCTTGGGATGTCAGAATGATCAAAATAGAGCACGACAACTGACATAATGATCAAAGTGGAGCACGCCAGCTGTCAATAAATTAGTCCAGAATCACCTAATAGACCAATATTGGTCAATATAACCTAGGTTGCATCATATGACATAAGTATAAGAAAAATGAAAATGTATCCTAGGTGTATGACCATGGTACTAAGTTGGATTAATTTTCTAACACGTACCATAGAGATCATTGATTTACCTTTGTGCATGTTAATTAGGAAGGATTTTTTGTTCTTCATAAATAGGTATTGGTTGGATGCACCATAAAGATTGCAACCATCATGTAGATGTTGGGGCATCCAAACTCTACACCAAAAATTTCCATGGGTATTACATCTACCTCCACTTCATCAGCATACTCTACACTTATGGAAAACTTGATCTTGCAGTGTTTTGTTACTCTTATTTTTGCATCCTTATTTACCCATCCAATGGGTAAGGAATGGGATGACTATGCATTTCCAATATAAGCTTTTGTATAAAATCCTTTACTATGAGATTTTCCTGGGAACCAAAATCAAATAGAGCAAGAATCTTGGACTTCTTGACCTGAATCTTAAAGTGGAAGAGTTTTTTCATCTCTTTCTCTTCCTAAGGTTGGAGGATACTAAGATTCACCCACAATTCACCTCCTTCTGCAATTTGGTACATGTAATCTTTCTGTCCACATCCAATATTCTTTCTAACTCCTTACTTGACTTCGTAGCTAAAATATATCATTTATTTTTATCAAGATAAAATATTTTCTCAAAGTTGCCAATACTCTAGTAATCTCATACTCTACAAAGTGAGTCAATCTTGAAAACCTATAATCTACCAATTGGGTACCATTATATAAGTAACCTTAATTTATAATATCCTCTTTTCCCCACCCCCCTTATAGTGGCCTCCAAACATGGGATCTTTCTCTCTTCTCCTTCTTAACCTACTACAAATGCCCCCCTCTTAATTTTCCCTAATTACCCTCATCTTATATTTTCTAGTCTATTTTCTTCTGACTCCACTTGGAAAACTTCAAAAAATCTTAGTGTCACATTATACATATATTAGTTGTGGAAATTGCATTGACTAAAAACCACAAAAATAGCAAAACATAGAACAAATAGACTATTTTTATGTCATCCCAACTAATCTTGAACTATTTGATTTTACCAAAAAAGAATTGTCGGATTCGGACCAAATCCAAAGAAAAGTCCAAAAGGTTATGATATCATTCCAACTAATGCTGAACACAAATTAATTTTAGATTCTATTTAGTTATCATAATTCCGATCTTTTCTACATTTTTATGAGGATAACCACATTGTTAAAAGTGGTTGATATACCATCAACTAGAACAACCACAATACTAAAAGTAGTTGATATAACACCAGCATAGATCCAAATCCTAGGCTCTATCAAGCTGCAAGAGGGATCAAATCTTTGGAGGTGCAGACCTCTTCTTAAGTATTGCACTCAACTATAAGCTTTGATGTGATTCATACCAAAAGGCACATCTTTTTATTTAAGGTCCACAAATAATATTTTTATTATTAATATTTAATACTATTTATGACTGCATATAATATTTTTTATATGTCGGTGAGAATAACAACACAATATAGGGCAGATGTTGTAATGTTTCTACTTAACAAAATAATAAAAAATAAAAAATTGAATTATTGGCAAAAAAAATGTTGGTCGTGCACATGGTTGTAAAACCAGTTGTAAGGCCCTCCTAAACCATGTACAATAAAATCATGGGTTTTTCCTCCTCAAAAACCCATGGTTTTATTGTACATGGTTTAGGAGGGAGTTGCAAATGGTTTTAATACCATGTGCAAGGCCTCCTAAACAACCCATGATCTTAGGAGGGCCTTGCACATGGTTTTAAAACTATGTATGGGGGAGATGTTCTAATGTTCTTTCCTAACAAAAAAATATATATATATATATATTATATACAGCCATAAATAGTATTAAATATTAATAATAAAAATATTATTTGTGGACCTTAAATAAAAAGATGTGCCTTTTGGTATGAATCACATTAAAGCTGATAGTTGAGTGCAATACTTAAGAAGAGGTTTGCACCTCCAAAGATTTGATCCCTCTCAGCGCTTTATAGAGCCTATTATTGCACCGAGAGGCGCTCTACAGCCCAGTATGGGGGAGATCTTGTAACGTTATGTAACGGCCACAAAAACAACCTAATTTGGGAGAGATGTTACATAACGTTACAATATCTCCCCCATACTGGGCTATAATATCTCCCCCATACTGGGCTGTAGAGCGCCTCTCGGTGCAATTATTAAAAGTACAAATATTTATTTACTTTTAATATCTCATTTATTTTTATCAAGGTAAAATATTTTTTCACTATAAAACCACAAAAAAGACCAAAACCTAGAATAAATAGACTAATTTTATAATATCATCCCAGCTAATATTTAACGACAATTAGTCTTAGATTCTATTTAGTCATCATAATTTCACTCCTTTCCACATTTTTATGAGGATGGAGTGCCCATTCTTGGACAACCGCATTATTAAAAGTGGTTGATATACCATCAACTCACACAACCACATTACTAAAAATAGTTGATATAATATTATTAAAAGTAGTTGATATAAGTAGGTGTCCATCAAGAAAAAAAGGGAATCATATTTAATTGAAACATTTTAAACTATTTTGAAGTGTGGTTGTGGACCAACCTCTCTCTCTTTTTCTCTTTCTTTCTATTTTATGATATGCTTGTTTGATGATTTTCTATTAATAAACTCTTATTTAATATTTCTCTTACCAAGAGAATACCTTAAAATAAAGAATGAATATATATTTATATTTTTATTGTAACTTAAACTTTAAGATAAGAAAATATCCTTATTTTAAGGTCTTCTACTCATAAGTGATTCTTATATATAAAGGTTTCTCTTCTCAAACTTGAATCAAATCATTTGCAAAACACTTTTCATGGGAAAAGAAGAGGAGATTTTTGCAGCTAAAAGAAGTCCAGATTTTGCACTGAAGATCCTATTGAAAAATCATTTTGAGGTAATTTTACATATGTTATTTTAATTTATTTTCCTCATACTTACCTTTAGAGGCAGATACAGTTAGATCACTCTTTAATAGCATTGGCACAACTCTATGGCCTGACCCAGAAGCATACACAGTAGAGCTAGCAACACCACTAGCAAAGGTACCTAGAGTAGTAGACCTGTTGATGTTGTAGATCCAGTCACAGATACAAACCGAAATCCATACAACCTTAGTGATCGAGATTGTTCCAAAGTCAAATTTTAGTTCTTTAGGCTAATATTCTGATGCTCCGAATAGAGATCTAGATGCTTATGTTCATTAGAGAAGATATTAGGAGCTCTATGGCCTTTTCAGCTCATTATGGTTAATATTTATGTTGTTTTTTTCTGGTTATGAATGTTGATGTACATAATTTTTTTACTAGATAAGGAAAAAATCATATATTTTAGTTTAAAAAAAGTCTTTTTTTTTTACTAGATAATGAAAGAATCGTATATTTTAGCTTAAAAAATAATCCTATTCATAATATATTTAGTGTTTAAAATACTCATTCTTTTTTGTTGGTTTGCAAATTTGTTTACAACTTGTAGGACTAGTTTGAGGGTTAAGAAAGAATAAACAAGACTAGCTTGGGTTAAGAAACAATAAATCACACAGAAACCCCACCAGGTAAGTAGAAAATTTATTTTAAGTATTATTTCAGTTCATTTGTCATCTGTCATATCACAATCAAACTTTTGATTTAAAACCCCACCAGGTAAGCAGAAAAATTATTTTAAGTATTATTTCAGTTCATTTGTCATCTGTCATATCACAATCAAACTTTTGATTTAAATTGGTCATATTCAGGATTCAGAGTCAGGATTCAGAGTCAGTAGTGGCTCATTTTTTTTGGAAAATATAACAATATAAGGAGAAAGACAAGGAGGAGACGCAGGGAATGGAGAACTGCGTATGAGAAGTGGAAGTAGTAGCGTTCAGGAAAGTAGAAGATCCAGATCCAGATCGCCAGAAAGATCAAGAGCAGAGTCTCCTGGTGTTGCCTTTAGAGTGTTAGTAGCCGCTGTTGAGAGTGAGAGAGAATTTAGAGAGTTAGTAGCACAACTGGAGGAAAGTATTGATGAACTAAGAGAACTTGATGAACTTGGAGGATATGATGAACGCAGAAGAGATGAAATGGATGGGATAGAACAAAGGATAACACTTGTTATCAGACGATGGCAAACTTTTATTCCTCAATCCCGAGAGCAAATGTATGTGGTAGATCTCACGATCAAAAAAGTTGGCCAAATCTCACTTTCTCCTACTCGATTCCCACCAATCGGATGGTTAAATAAAGTGGGCGTCCGGCTATTGCAGCATCCTCGCATAAGGATCACAGAGGAACATGTGAATGGTGATAATGGTAACCCTAGTTTATCCTGCATATTTTGCCACCAGGCATTCCACGTGGGCGAAATGGCACGTCAACTTGAATGCGGCCACACGTCTCATCAGCCATGCCTCTATGCATCGACGGAGAGTCAAAGTTGTCCAGGATGCGGAACAATATTATTTAGACGCGTACGACAGATGGCAAGACGAAGTCGGTGAGCTCGGGTGCCACCGCCATTAATGGCTGGCACAAGCATTTCAATTTGAAGCGATCATATCAGTGATAGGAGCAGTATCACTTCAACGTGTCCAATTTGTCATGAGGATTTTGAAGTGGGAGAAGACGCAAATCAACTCAACTGCGGCCATATACACCATCCCAATTGCATTTCAGCATTGTTTCCCGTGAAAAACAACTGTCTATTTCGCAGAGCTGAGTGGTAGTTATTATTTGGAACACTTGTCAGTGTGGTCAGTTTTAGTTATTTTTTTTATTTTTTACTATGATTTTTTATATATTCAAGATTGAATTCTTGACTGAAATTCAAAATAGACAGCAAGTTTGTTTGATTATTAGAGGTAGTTTGGGTTGTTGAGAGAAATGATTGTGACTCAAGTCCCAATTGCATTTCAGCATGGTTTTCAGTGAGGAGCAACCCGTCCAGTCTGCCGAGCTGAGTGGTAGTTATTATGAGGAACACTTGTCAGTAGTTTTAGTTTTAGTTGTTTTTGTTATTTTTTAGTCTGAGACCTTATATATTCAAGTTTGAATTCTGGATCATTCTTAGTTTGAATTCAGGATTATTCTTAGTTTTTTAGACCGCTAGTAGCTTTGTTTGACCATAAGTAGTTTTGGTGGTTGAGAGGAATGCTTGTGACTCTTCCAATATATTCTTCTATTCTTGTTGAGACTGCCTTTTTTGATCATTAGAGGTAGTGTGGGTGGTTGAGAGGAATGATTGTGACTCTTCCAATCTATTCTTCTATTCTTGTTGAGACCTTATGTGTTGGATATATTGAATGAATTTTCTAATTTTGGTTATATCTTGATTTTCTCTAATAGCTCTTTCTTATAGAAAATGCAAAATAGACAATAGCCTTGCTTGATCATTACATGTAGTTTGGATGGTTGAGAGGAATGATTGTGACTCTTTCAAACTATTCCTCTATTCTTGTTGAGATCCTATGTATTGGATATATTGAATTGATTATCTAATTTTGGCTATATCTCGATTTTATCTAATAGCTCTTTCTTATAGGAAATGCAAAATAGACAATAGCCTTTTTTTATCATTAGAGGTTGTTTAGGTGGTTCAGAGGAATGATTGTGACTCTTCTAGTCTATTATTCTATTCTTGTTGAGACCCTATGTATTGGATATATTGAATGGATTATCTAATTTTGGCAATATCTTGATTTTCTCTAATAGCTCTTTCTTATGGGAAATGCAAAAAAAACAAGAGCCTTGTTTGATCATTAGAGGTAGTTTGGGTGGTTGAGAGGAATGATTGTAACTTTTCCAATCTATTCTTTTATTTTGGTTGAGACACTATGTATTGGATATATTGAATGCATTATCTAATTTTGGTTATCTCTTGATTTTCTCTAATAGCTCTTTCTTATAGGAAGTGCACAATAGACAAGAACTGTGTTTGATCATTAGAAGTAGTTTGGGTGGTTGAGAGGAATGACTATGACTCTTCCAATCTATTCTTTTAGTTTTGTTGAGAACCTATGTATTGGATATATTGAATGAATTATCTAATTTTTGATATATATTGATTTTATCTAATAACTCTTTTTAAAATTAAAGAATTAACTGCAATTTTTTTTTAATTTAAATGTTTTTCTTATGAGGTTATGTTTTGTGACATAAATGTTGGAATCAATGACATTTTCTAAAATAAATAACTAAAAACAGTTTTTTTAAGCATATGTTTTGTTTCATATCATAAATGTTGGAGTGAATTGCTTCTTTTTGAAATTAAAGACTAGAATGATTTTGTTATGGATAAGTTATATTGTTTCATTCTTTTAAGTTACAAAATTTTCTTGTTGAATTTCTATGGTATTAGTTTTTTTATAAGTTATGGGTTCAATACTTGTATCTAAGTGGAATGATGCTTTTAATGAACCCCTATGTATAGACTATATAATGATTGAATGGACTATATAATTTTGACTATACCTTAATTTTGGTGAATAGTAGATATTAGTATTTCTCTTTAATTAAGACGTAAGCATTTTTCTCTATGTGATTGGTTTTAAATTCACTGTTTATCTGGTCGTCCATCAATCCAGTAAAAACTAGCCACCTGTTTTCGTGGCTTAAACTGTTGTTGACCAAATTACCCGACCATGTTACCACTGATGAGTAAATTTAGGAATTCCAAACTCTGAAGAATTTACTGTGACCGTGAGTCATGTCAAGAAAGACTGGTCGTTTCAAGTTTGTGTTTTTGGCAGGGCCACTGCCACCTGGGAGGGCTTTATGTATCTGACGGACTTTCCATTGGGAGGGAAGTCTGTCAAATGGACAAGGTTAGTTTTCTCATCTAATTGATTTGATAGGCTCTTATTCCATCTGGAGGGAAAGTCTGTCCAGTAAATAAATTTCACCCGCACGAGTTAATAAAGTGCTACACAATTATCCTGTTGTTTTCAGAAAAAAAACACCAACAGCTTTAGCCAAACCTTGCAACAGCTTTATCCAAACCTTCAAAGGGATTTCCTATTTTAAAATGATTACTGCAACATCCTTTTGATTCAATTTCAGGCGGCCTGCTGCTCAAATGAATCATTTGGTTGGTATCTTGCTATGAGGGAAATTATAGTCAACAATTTAATGAGTTTAAGATTGTTTGGAGCAATCCAGGCTCGCTAGATCGCAATCCAGGAAATTATAGTCGACACTTTAAACCTTGAAGTTGCTGCATCTTTTTAGCATACATATTCTCCATCATAGACCGGTGTAAGGAACTAGATATCAGCTCAATGGTTAAGGTTCCAGAATTGTATGCACGACTATCTATTTCAATTCTCTTGAGTTCCAGGTTTATGGGATTAATGGGAAGTTGCCATTTCATGCAGCATAAGGCTAGATTGTTTTAGAAGTTGAATGCCAAATCCAATCGAGATTTCGCCTCCCTTATTTGTAAGCAGCAGAAGCATTCACGACTTATCTCTTTATTGGTAAGCACGCATTCACGACTCCTTGGGCCTTTTTGTCTCCGGGAGTACCTTGACACTGATAAGATTACAGATATTCTTGATCCAAACAAAAAATGTAATTGATTTGATTCTTCAATATGAATTCTAAGCTACAACAATAGGTGAGTTGATTCTTCAATGTGAATTCTAAGCGTTTTTGCCTCCGGGAGTACCTAGACACTGATAAGATTACATATATTCTTGATCCAAACTAAAAAAGTAATTGAGTTGATTCTTCAATATGAATTCTAAGCTACAACAACAGATGAGTCGATTCTTCAAAGTGAATTCTAAGCTACAACAACAGACTTGCAGATTTCAATAGGAATCAGATAGTTATTTTTAAGCATTGTTTTTAAGATATTTTGACGATAATGGCAGAATCATCACTCCACCAGTTAGGTTTAAGGTGGAAAAGGATACCATTCTTAATATTGACTATAGAATGCAGGATTTGAAAGGTAGCTTCTATATCAGTTAGTTTTATGAAATCTGAAAATTCGATGATTCAGTTTTAGAGGAGGTATTTGAAAATTTGATAATTCTTAGAATTTTTAGACTATGCATCATTGTTATTAATTCTATTCTATTTGAG
The DNA here is from genome assembly GCA_001517045.1 of Pseudotsuga menziesii. Taxonomy (NCBI): domain Eukaryota; kingdom Viridiplantae; phylum Streptophyta; class Pinopsida; order Pinales; family Pinaceae; genus Pseudotsuga; species Pseudotsuga menziesii. The sequence continues at coordinate 129,751 of LPNX010834910.1, read as the reverse complement.
TGCAATCCTATTTTTTATTATTTGTATTTTTTCATGATTTAGCAACAAAGCTTTCCCTGCCTCTAGAATTGTGAAAGCTTGACTTCCCACTAGTTTGTGCCTAAACACCCAGTGGCGTTTAATAAATTCCAAGATATTTAAATCATCTTTGATTTACTCGGGTGTAATACATTCCAAGATTATTTCATATTTGATTTATGCTGGTTATTTACTTACAAGGATGAAGTAATTAATTTGGAATGCAATTATGTATGGTATGTTCTCAGCAACAGAAGATACAGGAATTTGTTGCATAATGGTGTCTTGAGTTTCTCAAGAATTTGCATTTCTATTCTAACCTTTTAAAGTCCTCTTTGTGATACAGTTGTGCTGGTGCAGCGCCATTCATTCATAATTGTTCTCAGCTCGTTATACGAGCATCATGTTCCTTGATGGGTGAAGGATGTTCAAATGGAGCCTTCTATTCAAAAATACTCACTTGTGAAAGCAAATAATTAGGGAGACTCACACTTGTGAAAGCAGATAATTAGGGAGACTGACACAAATAATTAGGGTTTATTGATATTTATGAATGTTTATTGATGTATTTTTTAATTTTATTATTATTATTATAATATAATTGTAATATTATTTATTTATATGTAAATTTTATTTATATTTAAATGATTATGATTTGAGATATTATTGTCATTATTATATAACATGAAACAATTTTATCAAACAATTATGACACCCAACCTCCAGGGACATTTTCAATCGCAAGATGCAGATGTACACTCGTTTAATTTAAGTATACAGAATCACGATGAAAAACTACACAAATAAGCAATAGCAATTTTACTGACAATGAAACAATTTTATGACATTTTCAACAGTAAGTGATGCATATGTACAAGTTTAATTTAAGTATACAGAATCATAATGAAAAATTAACCAAATAACCAAAATTTAGAAGCAAAGCTGCATGCCTCTAGAATTGTGAAAGCCCAAATGCCCAGTAGTTTTGTTGGAAAAAGTAATTACTTGCATAACAGTATCTGAACCCAGCCGACTCTGTGAGAGTTAGTATCAGTCAAGATCTTTTGGGTCAGTCATACAAGAGGGAAGAGTCCATGATTCGACAATGTAAACTAGTGGAATTAATTTTTGAAGCAAAGTTGTTAGGTATATAGTTATTACAGTCTTTAATGGTGAGTCTCTAGATTCATGTAGAAGCAATTTTCAAGTTTCCTATAATAGAAGAAGAAAATTGTAAATCAGTATCATAGGCAGTAAAGAGAACTCTGGGTGAGAAAAGAGAGAAAGAGAAGTTGATACTCAAGCTTTTGTGTATGTGATTCTGTCACAAGTTTGTATTATCTTTGTTATTTCCCGACAATATAATATATGAAATAGTTTATGGTTGAATGCATGTTTATTTAGCCGCACAATATTTCCAAATTTACTTATGTAAATGTATTTTACAATTACGGATGTTGAATTGTTAATGTGTCAATTTTTACTTCATCTTACTCACAAGTGAAAAGCATTTGTAATTTCTTAAGTCTTTTAAACTAAGAAACATGCTTTGTATATTTCGACTAAAACCAAACCAAAGTAAGTGAACCCCACAAGGTTGGTTGAGTAAACCGACAAGTGGTCAAAGTGATAAGCCGACTAGTGGTCGAAGAGGTCAACCAACAAGTGGTTGAGGTAAAACCAGTCGGTAGAACCGACAAGTAGAGGTAAATCAGTCAAGTCTAAACAGCCGACCAAAGTATATAAACTTGTCAAACTTGTCTAGTCGAGAGTTAGACAAGTTTCACCTGACAAATACACAAAAGAAAAAGTAGGTAGGTGTGAAAATTAAAATATTTAATCACTGAGCTGTAAACTCAAGTTTAGTCGGCTCGGTTTTGGCTAACTGGTATCAAAGAGAGGTTTAGGAAAGAAATATTGTCTTAAAAAGTGGAAAATTAATTTTCTAAGGAAAGTTAATTAAAAATTAAAAATGACTTCCACTTCTGGTTCATTGCAAACTCCAATTTTTACAGGAAAGAATTATGAATATTGGTCTCTAACTATGAAGGATTTGTTTAGAGGTCAAGATTTCTGGGAGATAGTCCAACATGGTTATGCAGAACCAACAGACATGACAACATATAAAATTCTCACACAAGCTGAGAAAGATGTCTTGAGGGAACAGAGGAAGAAACATGGAAAAGCTGTGTTCTACATACACCAAGCCATGCATGAAAGCATACTACCAAGAGTAGCAACAAAAATTAATGCTAAGCAAGCATGGGACACACTGGAGACCGCCTATCAAGGTCTCGGAAAGGTAAAGACTTCCAAGTTGCAAATTCTGAGAAGAGATTTTGAATCTCTGTCCATGAAAGATTCAGAGATTGTAGACACGTTCTACACCAGAGTTGTTGGTTTGATAAACCAACTGAAATCTCATGGAGAATCCATAGAAGACCAAAGAGTGGTTGAAAAAATTCTCAGAAGTCTTTCCCCAAGATTTGAAAATTTGGTTGTGACCTTGGAAGAACACATAGACATGTCGACATTTACTATTGATGAGCTGCAAGCTTCACTCATCAATCATGAACAAAAACATCATTGGCAGGTGCATTCATAGCATAGTCATCCATAAGCCATGGTAGAGGCAGGGGGAGAAACAACTTCAGAGGCAGAGGAATAAGTTCTTCTAGAGGAGGATGAGGCAGAAGTCTTGCAAATGTCAATGGTAGAGGAGATAATCAGAACCCAATTTAGCCAAGTGGCCAGAGGTCTAATAAATAAAAAATTCAATGTCATTATTGTAAGAAATTTGGTCATTGTGCATATGAATGCAGGAAGAAACAATACCCAAGAAGGCAAAGCCAAAATCAGTCGACCAACACCAGCACTTCGACAAGTGCAATGTTAATGGCATCGACTTCTCTATTTGAATGCAATGTTGTTCAAGAAAGTCCATATGACATATGGTACTTAGAATGAAGATGCATCAATCATATGACTGGTAATTTAAATTTGTTTTCCAGTCTATATAATTTAGTTCAAACTGATGTTACACTTGGAAACAATGTCCAAGTTATTGTTTTAGGAAAAGGCACTGTTGGTTTTCTAACCAAACAGTGGGAGAGTAAGTATATCCCTAATGTCTATCATGTTGAAGGTCTAAAACATAATTTGTTAAGCATTAAACAACTGATACAAAAAGGATACAGAGTCTATATGGAAGATGATCAATGTGTGATTAAAGACAAGCGTCCAAGTGACCAACTGATAGCAAAAGTGCCAATGACAAGCAATCGATTGTTTCCATTGAGAATAGTTCCCGACATGAAAGGGAAGACAAACAAAGGAGCTGCATTCAAGGCAGAAAGTAAAGAAACAGTTGAGTCCCTTGACAAGAAATAAAATGGTAGCGCTAATTTGTAAGCTGCATTTCAAATAGAAGTTCAGGATGAATCTTGGCTGTGGCATTTCAGATTTGGACATCTAAATTTTGGTAGGCTAAAGCTACTGCACACAAAGAATATGGTAAAAGGATTACCATTGATCGATAGACCAGAAAGGGTTTGTGAAGGATGCATTTTTGGAAAGCAGCACAGATAGACTTTTCCAGTAAAAAATTCTTATAGAGCACGCACAACACTTGAAATTGTGCACTCTGATATTTGTGGTCCAATGCAGACATCATCCATTGGTGGCTGCAAATATTTTCTAACTTTTATTGATGACTACACAAGAAAAATATTGGTATATTTTTCTGAAACATAAATCTGATGTATTTAGTTATTTTCAGCAGTTCAAGGCACTCGTGGAGAACCAGAGTGGACACTGCATCAAGATCTTAAGGACCGACAGAGGAAGTGAATATGTTTCAAATGAATTTCTAAATTTTTGTAAGACCCATGGAATACAGAAGCAACTCACTGCTCGGTATACACCTCAGTAGAATGAAATTTCCGAAAGAAAGAACAGAACCATCATGGAGATGGCCCACAGCATGTTGGCAGCCAAGCATTTTCCAAATGAATATTGGGGTGAAGCAGTCGCAACTGTTGTATACATTATGAACTGGTGTCCAACAAAGAGTGTGAAGAACAAAGTTCCCTAAGAAGCATGGACAGGTATGAATCATAGTGTTTCTCATTTAAAAGTTTTTGGTTGTGTTGCATATGCTCATATTCGAGATGAGCTGAGAAGGAAGCTAGAAAAGAAGGGACAAAAATGTATTTTTGTCAGCTATTCTGAAGACACAAAAGCATACAATTTGTATGATCCTGTCGCAAGGAAAGTGATAATCAGTCAAGACGTTCAATTTGTCGAGAATGAATCATGGGATGGAACTGTCAACATAAATGTCAATATTGTGTCGAATGTTGACAATGATGATATGGAAGAGAAAGTGGTTCAAACACCACATGTAAGTCAACTGATCATATCATCGTCGACTCCCATGAAACCACGATGTGGTTCAGCACAAGGATCATCGACACAAGTGGCAACTCAAGCTACACTGACAAGTACACCAAGAGTACAGTAGACTCCATGAAGCATTTCATCAAGGTCGACATCGACAGAACTGGTGAAGACAAGAAGTTTGCCTGAGATATATGAAGCTGGAACACCTAATTCATTCTCTCTCTTTGCATTATTTTCTCCTATATATTATCCACTAACATTTGAATAAGTTGTTGAAGAAGAAGTATGGGAAAAATCCATGGATGAAGAAATATAATGCATTGAGAAGAACCAGCCATGGGAGCTGGTTGATGTACCAAAAGATAAAGACGTAATCAATGTCAAATGGATTTACAAGACAAAGTAAGATGCACAAAGAAAGAATGGTACCAAGAGGGTTCACACAGCAACCCGACATAGAATTCAATGAAACGTTTGCACCTGTTGCACGCATGCATATAGTCAGAACAGTACTGGCCATTGCTGCACAAAACAAATGGTCTACTCATCAAATGGATGTCAATTCAGCATTCTTAAATGTCTATCTAGAAGAGGAAGTATATGTGGAACAACCAAAAGGGTATGAAGTTCCAGGTCAAGAGCATAAAGTGTACAGGCTAAAAACTGAACTCTATGGTTTGAAGCAAGCTCCTAGAGCTTGGTATAGTCGGATTGATTCCTATCTCACTGAAAATGGATTTCACAGAAGTGAAAGTGAATCGACATTGTACACAAAAGTTGATGAGCAAGGTAAGATATTAATTGTCTACTTGTATGTAGATGATTTAATATTTACTGCTGATTTTGGCATAGCAGATTTTAAAGCAGTCATGGAAAGTGAATTTGAAATGACTGATCTGGGGCTTATGAAGTTTTTTCTGGGCGTTGAAGTTCAGCAGTATGAAAGTGGTATTTTTATATCACACTCTAAATATGCAAGTTAAGTTTTATAAAAATTTAACATGTCTAATTGCAAGACATCCCCAACACCAGTAATAAGAGGTTTAAAATTGAGCAAGGATGATGAAGGATCGATTGTAGATCCTGCGTTGTTTAAAAGGCTTGTTGGCAGCCTTATGTATTAGACAGTGAAAAGACTAGACATTATGTATGGTGTAAGTCTGGTCTCAAGGTTCATGGAGTCACCAAAAGACTCTCATTGGAAAGCAAGTAAAAGAATTTTGAGGTATGTAAGTGGCACAAAAGACCTTGGCATTATGTATTCAACCTCAAAAAATTTTAAACTCACTGGCTACAGTGAAAATGACAATGGAGGAAGCATAGATGATAGGAAGAGAACATCTGGGTACACATTTCATTTTGGTATAGGTGTTGTTTCATGGACTTCAAAGAAACAACCCATAGTAACTCTGTCTTCAACAGAAGCAGACTATGTTGCAGTGACAAGTGCTGCATGTCAAGTTGTCTGGATGAGGAGAGTGTTAAAAGACTTGTCACAGAATCATCAAGAACTGACAACCATCTTCTATGACAACAATTCAGCCATATCATTATCAAAGAATCATGTGTTTCATAAGAGAACCAAGCACATCAACACAAGGTTTCATTTCATAAGAGAGTTGGTGAACAACAAGGAAATTTGTTTAGAATTTTGCAGGTCTAAAGATCAACTTGTAGACATCTTTACAAACCCATTGCCAAATGACACATTCAAGTATCTGTGCAGTTATCTTGGAATGACAAGTTCTGCACAATGAACTCTATCATGAACAGAGCATGTTTAAGCTCTGAAAATTTTTTGTATAAATTTTGTTATAAAAAACAAAATTCCCATCTGCTGATAATTAAGGGGGAGTGTTGGAAAAAGTAATTATTCGTAGATCCGTATCTAAGCCCAGCCGACTCTGTCAGAGTCAGTATCAGTCAATATCTTGTCGGTTAGTCTGACAATAGGGAAGAGTCCATGGTTTGGCAATGTAAACCAGTCGAATTAATTTCTGAAGCTAAGTTGTTACGTAGATAGTAATTACACTCTTTAATGGTGAGTCACTCAATTCATGTAGAAACATTTTTCAGGTTGCCTATAAATAGAGGAAGAAAATTATAAATAAGTTTAGACACAATAGATGGTAGAGAAAACTCTGGGTGAGGAAAGAGAGAAAGAGAAGTTGAAGCTCGGGCTTATGTGTATGTGATTATTTCAAAGAGCTGAAGCTCTGTAAAAGGATCAATCGGTGAGCCGACAAGTATGGATCGACAAGTATGTATTACCTTTGTTATTTCTGAACAATATAATGTATGAAATAGTTTATGGTTGAATATAATATATGAAATAGTTTATGGTTGAATGCACGTTTATTTAGCCGCACAATATTTCCAGATTTACTTATGTAAATGTCTTTTACAATTATCGTTGAGTGAAAGAACAAGAATAAAGTTCCAGGTTTTACGACACATTGGTCGACTCAAGTTTTCCTACATATTTGGGTATATGTTTTTATAAGTTATGTTGAATTGTTAATGTGTCGATTTTTACTTCACATTACTCACAGGTGAAAAGTATTTGTAATTTCTTAAGTTTTTTAGACTAAGAAACATACTTTGTATATTTTTACTAAAACTAGACCAAAGTAAGTGAACCGACAAGGTCGGTTGAGTAAACCGATTAGTGGTCAAAGTGATAAGCCCACTAGTGGTCAAAGGACAAGTAGTCGAGTTAAAACCAGTTGGTAGAACCTACAAGTAGAGGTAAATCAGTTGGGTCTAAAAGGTCGACCAAATTTTATAAACTTGTCTAGTTGGGAGTTAGACAAATTTCACCCAACAAGTAAACAAAAGAAAAAGGAGGTAGGCCTAAAAATTAAAATATTTAATCACTGTGCAGTAAACTCAAGTTTAGTCGGCTGGGTTTTGGCTAACAAGTTTATGCCTAAATGCCTAGTAATTTGGTTAGCAGTTAATTATATTGGCGCAGTAGTTTGTTCCTGAATGCTGAGTGATTTTGTTACTTGTTAATTATATTGGGGGTACACCTATATAGATTCACTCATTACACATGTTTGTTTTGTAGATGATATAATGAGTGATTAGTTGGAGCAGGGTTGTGGAGCTTTGAGGAAAAGCATCCAAGTCTCCCCTTTTGACATTTCAGTTAACGAAGGAATGGTTCCGGCTCTTGATATTCTTTGATGCTTGGTCTAGTGATCGGTATTTGGTCATTTCATGAGAGAACCCATCAATTCTATATTGTTTAATTCTACTTGGTAATTAAAAAAAAATTATACTTTACTTCTCTCAGAAACAAGCTCAATTTTATAGCTAATGTTTATCTATCTTGGTTTGATTGATGGTGTTAGCACTCAGAATGTACCCAGGTTGTGAAAGGTAAATCCCAAGGTAACAGCAAAAACCACTTTAGAAAGAAACTGACTTTTCTTTCCCAAGAGGGATCTCTCAAATACAGATTCAACAAGGCCAGACATAAATCAACACTCAAAGATTATATAGATGGTTGAAACAATACACATAACCATTGGGAAATGGAGTCACACATACATAAAAATATCACAAAGACATATGCATGAGGTTTTATCAGAGGCAAGATAACCATTCAATCACAGTTGTTCATTTAATTTCAGGTGGGACAGAAGAGATAATGGACAGTCCATCAATACAGAGCATCAAAAGATGAATTCTATATCAAATTTAGTAGAAACATTCATAGAATGTCTAAAACAATGATCAGAGCATAAATAATATGAATTCCAACCATTCAACACTATGTCTCACATACGAAGAAAACAAAATGGAGTGTAACACTGGAAAAAACAATTACAAAGGAAGGAAAATACAGACTGTAATGTAAACAGCACAAGAATCTCTGATAACTGCACGCATTCAGCTTTGTTATTCAAAATTATATGTCTTCAGAAAACACTCATCAACAAGATGGGTTCCAACCCCCATCACATAAAATAAATGCAATTATATACATAAAATGATTTTCTTCTTCCAAGAAGATTTATAACTGAATAACCCGCTTAATCAAATTCTTGTAACTATATTTCTAACTCCTAGAAATAAACTACTTGCTTTGATCCTAACAAATTATCAAATTAAAATCAACTCGGTGACAAGGCCCGTCCAACTAGCTCCTCAGCGCGCAACACCTGTTTTCATGAATGAAGGATGTAATTTGTTTTTCCAAATCTTTCTATGGCTCTCCATTGCTTCGCACTTGAAATATCATACTCAATCATCTCCTGAATAGACACTCCAACTCCATGTAGGATTCATAAGACACTTTAGGCAACCCTCCCCTGATGATCAGGAATTTCTATAATATCTCAAAATCTTCTGTCAGCTTATCTATGATGACTTTCCTTCTCAGCCCTTTTTCCAAATCATCAAATTTAGAATGATCCATATGAATTCGTACAAACAGACTGTGATAATGCTCTTGAGAAAACATTCGTCCCTCCTCGTCCCAAAGAGAAGGGAGGCCATCTTCAAATAATTCTTTAAAATCCTGTTTGAAGACATTAACCTGTGAGATCATTTCATCAACTTTGTCTTGTACTGTGTTCATTAGATGATGTTTATGAATAAACCTTTTGGCCCACAGTACCATTGCCACTCTGTCTTTGACTCCTATGTCATGTAATTTTTGGTATGTTAATGAATTTAAGAAATTTAATGCATTCTGAGCTGTGCCAAGGGGTTTCCTCTCCATAGTTTCATTTGCTAACTTCAGTCATTGATTGGCCAAATTGATCAATATGCTTTGATCATCAATGAAGTTCAAATACTTCCTGAACTTAGTAATTTCTACGTAGAATGTGTCCCAAATTATGTGCTTTGCTCCCTGGAGAGGACTCTTTCCTATGTTCCTTTCTTTCAATTCATTAAATTTATTCTGTAGTTGACTTTTATCTTGCAATATCTTATTCTTATTTTCAATTACTTTGGCTAGCTCAGATTTGACTTTTTCATTTTCCTCCTTTAATTCTCTTATCTCTTCATCTTTCAGGCTGACTTGGGACATGGGCACTAGTAAGTCATCTGTAGAAAAATCATTTAAAGGTTTTTCAATATTCACAATAGTTAGGTCCTCATCAGTGGGATTCTGGCTCATTAGTTCCTCCATGATTTCTTTTTCTTCATTTTGATCCCTTTTCAGCAGTGAAATCTGTGCTATTAACTCCTTCCATTCTGCTTGCCACTTATCATTTTCTTCTTGTAATTTTACAGTCTTTCCTTTATACTCCATCATATCCTGATGAATCCTGTCCTTTTCCTCTTGTAATGCTAATAATTCGGATGATTGAACATGTTCTATACTTGGGATCTTCAGCCTTTTCTTCAATACCTGGAGGGCGTTGTCTTTTTCTTCAAGGAGTCTTTTGATTGCTTGGGTGTTACCTGTTTCATTTCCCGAGTTTATGATGTCTGCTTGTAGCTTTTTTATTTGAATGGAATTATCCTTATTTTCAACTTTCTCATGTTTTAACTGAACTTCCAATTTGTCTACCAAAACTTGTAATTTATTAACTCTCACCATAGCATGCAATAAATCTGAATAAATAATGTCTCCTGTTTGCTTATGTATTTCTATTTTATCTGGTACACTGATCTTGTCTAATCTCACTTCCATCTCTGGCATCTTCTTATCACTTACCATGGCCAATTTAAAAGTATTTCTTTCTACCTCCCGGGTAGAAATCAAAGAAGTTTTTGGATTGTTTAAACTTCTCACCCATGGGAGTAGATTCCTTGTTTCTTCTAGGGACTTCTTTTGTTTCTCCACATAACTAGTCATGAGCTCTTCTTTAGACTTGAAAACTGGGCCTGATTCTGTATTATCTACACCTTCAAAATAAAATTGACTCATGTGTACAGAATTTGTAGGAACCAAAGCAACTCTTTTTAAATCATCTGAAATAATTTCACTTAAAACTTTATCATCTTGAAAAAACTTGGCCTTTTTATGTCAACCATCCTCATCTATCTACATACTTTCAACTCCAGAAAGACTTCTTTTAACTAAAATATTAGAAACATTTGTTACTTGAGGTACTGCAACCGGTCTACTGCTTGTATTTTGATCAAATCCTGGAATTTCCATAAAATGAAGCAAATTGGATACTTCATTCAGACCTTCAATAACTTGATGGTCGAATGGCTTATTTTTGTTAGCTTGTTTTCTCAGGGAAATTATATGATAAGGGTCATAATTTACCCTTTGCTCCCTTTGAAAATCCATGCTTTCCAACAATTTCTCTATGAACACCAGAGCACCTTTATTTTTTAAAATAAAAGAGCCAACTTTAAGAGGGAACTTGATATTGGAAGATTTATTAAAAGCCCCAAAGTTTTCTTCTTCTGCATGCACTCTCTGTCTCGTATAATCCAATGCAAAAACTCTAGGAGTAAGGAAAGCAGGCAGCTTATAAGTTTCTCCAGTAAAACCATATATTCTCAAAACGGTGAAATCCTTATACAAAAACCAATCTCCGACCCTATCCTCAGGTGAGGATTGCATCATGCTTTTCATTTCTTCTAATACCCGGGGTAACACTTCATCAAACAAAATCTTGTATATTTCTGACATGATAGAATTTGCAAATTCAAACATGTTGATTTGCTTGGGAAAATCTAAAGAGAATATGGTACTTAAGAACTGCAATTTGGTGACATTCAAACATAGTAACATGTTCAGCAAATAAGTTTGAAACTTAAAAAACCTGACTTTTGGAAACTCACTCAATTGGAGGTGTATAGCCTCTGCTAGGTACTCGTCTAAACTGAAGACATGAACTGACTGAGACTCAGGACTCATCGAACTCATTTTTAATAGGAATCCCAAGATGAATTCATTGACATAACAATCATCATCTAGACCCAAGACTTGACAGACTAAGGACACAACTAATTGAAATTCATCTCTAAAAACGTGGACAGGATATGGCAGAAAAAGACCATCCAGTGACTGACCCTCATTCAAAATGCTAGACAAAAATTTGCAACGAACCTTAGTTTCACAATTTTTGTACACTTCAGTTAAAACGGACTCGTTTACAGGCTCACGACTATCAGGGTAGTTGTCGGGCAAGTTCAGGTTTTCACGGATGACCTTGGCATCAATTTTACATAGTATCCTAGATGTAGAATGACTTACAATAACTCTCTAAGAAGAAGAATAGTTAATTGCACACCACTCAGCAAAATCGGGAAACTGCAGGGCCTGCTCAACAGCAAAATGGTACAAAAATGATTTACAAGCATTTAGAATGTCATTACCCTGCGAATTGTATTGCCACAATCTCTCTTTGCTAACAGATACACTTCCCACAGAAAATAAAGGATCACATACCCCTCTATCCCTGTCAACTAGGTATTCTTCTCTCTCAGCCAAAATATGGTTAAACCCTTGTAAATCTTTCCCTTTATCCATAATACAGACAACAACGGTAATTCGGCGGATAAATTTCAGGTATTCGGGACTTACCAGTTACCATGGCCACATATATTTCGAGTTTGACTGTTAAAGGGTGGTGAGCAAGTAGTCCTTTTCATTCTTCCGGTGCAAATAAAAAATAGTTCTTCCAACAAGTCAACTCTACTTATATAGGAGCCCACTCCGGAGGCCCCCCTATAGCAGTTTCCGCCAAACTGCTTTTGCCCATAGAATGCACCACAAACTGCTGTGTGTACCGTGGTTTCCATTCCGCTACCATGTTTTGTCTTCAACCACCGTGGAACTCTCTGCTTCGGATCTGTTAACGACCGTCGATGCATTTTGCCTTTATTTTCTAGCCGTTGGATGAGGCTACACGTACCCATTTCGCTGGGCTTCTCCGTTTTATTGAACGTGCAAGTTGACGGAGCGGGCTTCACGCTAATCGTAGATTTTGTCGGGCTAGATTTGTGACTGTTGATCTTCATATCTCATTGGATACCCCTGTATGTCCTTATCCTCCTCGCATCTCCATAAAGCGGACACATTATAAACCGTCGATCTCCATTTCTTTGCTCTACACCGTAAGATTATGTGGTAATTCATTGCTTACATGCCATAGTATTTAACCAAAGTTTTTCAAGAAACCATTATTTCCTCTTTACCGTGGTCTCTTCGACCCTCTGCTAGGTAGAGTTGTTAACAACTGGCTCCATCTGGGGATGATATCCTCCCTGTGAGGTATCAAAGAACTCGTAGACCAGGTGCCTGTCTTTAATCTTTCATAATAGCTTCCAGAAAACTTGTCTTTTGTTTTTCGTAGATATATTCTTTTTTAGAAAGGAATAGTACACCTCTTGAATCTTAGGGCCTTCACCGCGGGCTTCAAACACATTCAGTCTATCGTCCATATTGGCTTGTAAAGAAAAATAAATATTTACAGGCTATAATACAAGTTTTACCCTCCTCCCTAGGATAGGTAATGTTTCAGATACCTTCCATTAATAGGGTTACTATCCAGAGGAACCCCGTTCAGATACTCTAGAAGAAATGCATTTTGTCCTCTGTATCCAGCAACAACATAAGGACCTACCCACATATGCTCAAATTTCCCATGTTTATCTTCTTTAGGAGCATCCCATTTCAAGACCAAATCATTGATCTGAAAATGTTCTTCTTTGATTCTCCTATCAAAAGTATTTTTCATTTATTCCTGATGTGACTACACCTTGTCATAAGCCTTATTCCTTCATTCTTCCAGCTCAATAATTTGGTTTATCCTCCTTTGCATGTGATTTGGTTCTTCTTGCTGATCTTGAAAATATCTCATAACTGGAACACCTAACGACGCTAGAAAAACGACTTCAGTTCCATACACCAGTTGGAACGAAGACATGCCAATTTCCCTTTTGGTACTAATCCTATCAACCCATATAGCATATTTGAGCTTGGTGTGCCATGACTTTTTATTATCTTCCAACAGCTTTCTGATGATCCTTACTAAGCTTTTATTTGAAGATTCAGCTAACCCATTTCCTTGCGGATAATAGGTAGTTGAATGATTGAGACTTATATGATATTTGTGATAGAAATCAATCATCTTCTTGGATTTAAAAGCAGTTGCATTGTCTGTTACTATTCTTTTGGGGCATCCGAAACAAGCCAATATGTTTTCTTCAAGAAAATCCATGATTACAGTTTCAGTGGCTCTTCTGGTTGGAATCGCTTCAATCCATTTTGTAAAATAATCTGTAGCCGTCAAAATCCATTTGTGTTGTCCTGACGAATTGGGGTTTATTTCGCCAATAAAATCCAAACCCCATTGTTGGAAAGGAGCTTCTATCATTATTGGATTTAAAGGAAGGGGAAGTACTTTTCTCTTACCATCAAAAATTTGGCATTGATGACACCTGCTGGTTTCTTTGTACACATCTGAAAATAATGTAGGCCAATAATAACCTGCTCTTAGAATTTTATTTGCAGTTACCTTCCAAGAATGATGTCCTCCACAATCTCTTTTATGAAATTCTTTGACTGTTTGTTGAGCTTCATTTTCTAAAAGACAGTTTAGTAACACTCCTCTGGGGTCTTTCCAATAAAGATACTGATTTATAATACAAAACTTGGCAGCTTTCAATTTTATGGATCTCACCCTTGACTTATTCAATCCTTCTGGTGCTTGTAAATTTCAAAGGACGTAAACAATATCAGAATACCATTGAGACTATACAAAATCAGCCATTACTTCTACTTCTGCATCCAACTGATTAAGTCGGTGAGATAGGGAATTAATTTGTAAAGCCTCACAATTTGAATTGGCCATCATTTTTGCTAATCCTTGTTGTTTAATCATCTTAGTAGGCTTTATTTCTATGTCGTACTCCAGTAATGTAGCTATCCATTTTTCCCTTCTGCCTTCTGGATCAGGTTGTGTCAAAATTCCTTTTACTGCAGCAGTTGGAACATGTGCGATTATATGTGAATGTAGAATATATAATCTGAAATCCTTCAATGCTTTGACTAAAGCATACACCTGTTTCTCCATGATGTCATATTTTAATTCTCCATCCCTCAACATTTTGCTAAAAAATGCTATGGGCTGTTCTAGATTCTCATCATTCTTCTGCAATAAAACTGCTGCTATGGTATACTTTGAAGCATATAAAAATACTGAGAAATATTTGGTAAAATCTAGACTCACCAACACAGGAGCATTTGATATTTCTTTTTTTATTTCCCAAAAACACTTTCTAGCTTCTGCATTCCATTTTATCTCATGCCCCTTCTTCAACATATTTGTGATATTCATTAAGATTTCAGCGAAACTTGGCACAAGCCTTCTTAAAAAATTCACCTGCCCCAAAAAATGATTGTATCTCTTTCTTACTCCTTGGTTCACCTACTTTCAAAATTGCACTCACCCTTTCAGGATCAATTTTTATTCCATCTTTAGATATTACATGGCCCAACAACTTTCCTTCTTCCAATGCGAAATTGGACTTCTTTGGATTCAATGATATACCAAACTTCCTACACTTCATGAAAACTTTCTCCAAATGATGCAGATTTTCTCTGTCAGATTTTGAATAGACTATGATGTCATCGATGTAGATTACCACAAAATTCCCAATATCTCCTGCAAAAGCAATGTCCATAGCTCTCTGGAAAGTAGCTCCTGCATTCATTAGGCCAAAAGGCATCTTTGCATACATAAAAGTGCCCCAAGGTGTAGTAAATGCAGTTTTTTCTTGATCTTCAGGTAATACTTTGATCTGATTATAGCCAGAAAAACCGTCCAACATTGAAATTCTCTCAGCTCCAACTACTTTCTACAATATATGGTCCATCTTTGGCAAAGGATAATTGTCTTTCATAGAAACTTTATTTAAATTCCAGAAATCTATACACGGTCTTATCTCTCCATTCTTCTTTCTAACAGGAACCAAATTTGCAACCCACTTTGAAAATATTAGAGTTGCAATGATCTTAGCATCAAATAAATTTTTAATTTCCTTCTCAATGATGGGAAGCAACTTGGGGTTTATCCTTATGAGTTTCTATTTTAAAGGTTTCTCCCCAGGCTTTATAGGAATAGTCTGTTGTATGATAGATGTATCATACTCCTTAAGGTCTTCATAACTCCAAGCAAATACATCGGTATATTTTTTCATTAATTTCACATATTCTTCCTTTTCTTTTTTAGGCAAACTCTTGGATAATTTTATAATCTTAGGATTCTCTTCAGTGCCAATATTCCTATCTTCACTAGCATTCTCAACAGGATTTACTTTAGGATTCTTAGCAACATCATTCTGATCAAAACGTTTTTCCAGAGGGATCAAACCTCTTGGTATGAAATTATTTTTTAATTGAATAATATCCTTTCCTCCCAGGGTTCTCTTTAGCTTTTCAGTGCCCTCTTTTGCTTTCTCAGGTTCTTCATCACCCTGAAGGGGCTCATCATCGTTATTTTCGGTGTCAATATGAGTATTTACAAATTCTCCTGATAGTTTTAAAAATATTCTGATCTGCATGTTGTCTTCGAAGACTTGCCAATATTTAGAATTATGGGGAATAGACGGTCTATTCACAATTTCCACCTGGTATTCCCTCTGACCAGCAACAGGGGTTTTAAATTTTCCAGCAGCCATCGCTAAAGAATCTGCCACAATATTTTCATGTCTGGAAACCACCTGAATCGTGTGCTCTGTAAAAAAGTTACCAATCATATCCCACACTTCGTTCCTATAAGCTCTCATCCGGGGATGCCTGGTTTGATAACTGTCATTCACTTGGTTTATCACCAATTATGCATCTCCTAAAATTTTTATCCTTTGCGCTCCCAAATCTTTCAAAGCATGCAACCCCAATAATAAAGCTTCGTATTCTGCTACATTATTGGTGCATTCAAATGTTAATTTATATGATAAAGCTTTGAAATCCTGAATGAGAGAGATTATATACACACCAGCCCCAGCACCTTTTTTTGCAGCAGATCCATCAAAGTACATAGTCCACAAGCCTTCCCTTTTTTGTTTTGCCTCCAAAGCATCTTGTTTCATCATTTCTTCTTTCTTATTTTCTTTAGACTTTTCCTGCAATGTGGCTTCTAACTTAGATGGGACAGTATCATTAAAGAGAATAGAAGACCCCAAATCAGTATCGACAACATATATATGATGAACTTCAGGTTTATCTTGACTGCTTAGTACATAGGGAGTTCTTTTTTCACTATACAATCTTCTACTCCCATCTTGAACATGAATCGTAGCATATGACATATCCATTTGTAAACTACCTTTCAACTTTGAAGTCCAAGATCTTGACAACAATACCCCAAACTTAGGTGGAATATCTGCTACTACCACATCCATGACTATAGTTTTAGATGGTAATTTATTCAGAGTCACTACCATATCTTTGATCAAACCAAGGCATTTTACTCTTCTAGAGTCGAAAGAATACAAATATCTATAGGGTCTTGTCACTTCCAGTCCCAAACTTTCAACTACTCCCTTCGGCATTAAATTATGTGATGCTCCTGAGTCTAACATAGCATTGTGGCACCATATCATGCACATTCAAACTCAAATAGAAATGAGGGACTTCCTCATTTTCTAAATTTTCAACCTTTGACCCAAATGAAATAGTAGGATTATCATCATTCAACTCTAAAATATCATATTGTAATTCTCCTTGACCTTTGACCATTTTTGTTATAGTATCTCTATATTCATTGTTTCTCAGCAACTCGTTAAATGGAACATAAATTTTTAACTTTGAAAGCTCATTTCGCAAATTAAAACCGGAACCAGTCCTTTCTACATCAATTGGGGCCACTTGCTTCATTATTTTGTCTCTTTGTATCTCATTTTCAACTTCTTTATTTACAAGAGATTCTTTTTGCACTTCGTTTCCCTTTTATACATTTAGGGAACTCGTGGAAGGTTGATTTGGATTTACATTGCCTTTATTTATGAAAACTTCCCTGTTTCTCAATATGATTTTCCTCTGCACATCATCCATAGCATGTAAATAACCCCTTTGATACTGCTCTGTCTCTCTTTCAAATTCCTCATTTCCACCTTCTTGTTCAAACATGTTATGTTCTTCTTTAGTAAGATATATCTCTAAATCCAATTCTCCAAAAAGATGAATTTCATTTTCAATAGGGTCTTCTTCATCAGCAACATAATTCTCAGGGAACGGTGGTCGAATTTGTTGTTCTTCTTGATTTCTTGGGTTTCTCATGTCTCTCTGCCTATTTTGTGGAAGAACAGGAGGATTTGGTCTTCTAAAATTTGGATTCCTGATTTGAGGGTCATCTTGTTCTCTGTTGAAACCCCTATAATCCATAGTTAATCTGTCCATCAACTTTTCCATCATATTCAACATCATTTCAAATTTGATATCATTAGTAGAAGAAGAAGCAAAAGGAAAATTTTCTTCCTTTTTCCTCCTATCAATATCTCTATGTTTCATTTTTCCACTGGCCATCATATTTGCTTCCACTTGTATAGCATCTGTAAACATTGCAGCAAGAGTCGCTGATTTTCTCTCCCTTAATGAAAATGCAAAATCATTATCAAAGGCTCCAGCATAATGTAGTTTAGTAGCGGCTGTAGAGGGTTTTATGTCTTCCAGAATAGAATTATAAACCATCATGAACCTGCTTGAAAATTCATGGACAGATTCAAAACCTCCTTTTTTGAGACTGTTATACTGAGACAAGAGCTATAAAGGATTTTGTTTATCATCCCACCTATCTAGAAATGCATTCTGGAAAGCCTAAAAACTCATTATAGACCCATCTGGAAAATCTTTAAACCATTTCTTTGCCTCACCTGACAAACTTTGAGCAAATAACCACATTTTAACATCTGGATAATCAACTTCTTCTAGGTCGATGAAATCTTCAAACTTGGCAACATGTTGCTTTGCGGTTATGTCACCTTCTCCATCAAATAAAGAAATTCTTTGGGAATAATTCTGAGGGAGATCATGTAATAAAGCAGGCAAATGCAGAGGAGAAAATATGGCCGCCATTGGTTTAGCCAGGCTCAAAGGAACTGAAGACTTTTGAGTATTTTGAATAGCAAATGTTTCAACTTTTGTAGTCTATTGTAAATCTCTCTAGAGGGAATCCATCAAATAAGATTGTAATCTATGAGAATTAAACTCAGTACTCTTAAGATTAGACTCAGATTTAGTTTTCAACAAACTCTTTCCAACATTAACTTCCCATTCTAGATCAATAGGAGAATCTTGAGAAGATGATGCACCAAACAAAGGAAAACCTAATTTTTCTTTATCTTTTCTCTTAAATAAATTCTCTGGATCTTCCAAACTTTTTAAGACTTCCGTATCAGAATTACCTCGTGTGTGTCTTCTCGAAGCCAGAATGACTCCTTAAGATTTGACAAAAGTTTTACAATGGATTCGCCAGGGCAAATATACAACCTTCTTTACTGATAAAAATTTCTGTTTTCCCACAGAAATCTTTCTTCAAGCTCTGTCGTTCTCCCCAGGGAAGATGTGCACTTTCGTTCCCTGACAATGGCACCAATTTGTTAGCACTCAGAATGTACCCAGGTTGTGAAAGGTAAATCCCAAGGTAATAACAAAAACCACTTTAGAAAGAAACTGGCTTTTCTTTCCCGAGAGAGATCTCTCAAATACAGATTCAACAAGGCCAGACATAAATCAACACTCAAAGATTATATAGATGGTTGAAACAATACACATAACCATTGGGCAATGGAGTCACACATACATAAAAATATCACAAAGACATATGCATGAGGTTTTATCGGAGGTAAGATAACCATTCAATCACAGTCGTTCATTTAATTTCAGGTGGGATAGAAGAGATAATGGACAGTCCATCAATACAGAGCATCAAAACATGGATTCTATATCAACTTTAGCACAAACATTCATAGAATATCTGAAACAATGATCAGAGCATAAATAATATGAATTCCAACCATTCAACACTATGTCTCAGATATGGAGAAAACAAAATGGAGTGTAACACTAGAAAAAACAATTACAAAGGAAGGGAAATACAGACTGTAATGTAAACAACACAAGAATATTTGATAATCGCATGGATTCAGCTTTGTTATTCAAAAATATATGTCTTCAGAAAACATTCATCAACAAGATGGGTTCCAACCCCCATCACCTAAAATAAATGCAATTATATACATAAAATGATTTTCTTCTTCCAAGAAGATTTACAACTGAATAACCCGCTTAATCAAAGTCTTGTAACTATATTCCTAACTCCTAGGAATAAACTACTTGCTTCGATCCTAATAGATTATTAAATTAAAATCAACTCAGTGATAAGGCGCGTCCAAGCAGCTCCTTAGCGCACAACACTTGTTTTCATGAATGAAGGATGTAATTTATTTTTCCAAATATTTCTATGGCTCTCCATTGCTCCGCACTTGGAATATCATACTCAATCATTGCTCCATGTAGGCTTCATAAGACACTTTAGGCAACCCTCCCCTGATGATCAGGAATTTCTGTAATATCTCAAAATCTTTTGTCAGCTTATCTACGATGACTTTCCCTGTCAGCCCTTTTTCCAAATCGTCAAATTTAGAATGATCCATACGGCTTCGTACCAATAGGCTGTGATAATGCTCTTGAGAAAACATTCGTCCCTCCTCATCCCAAAGGGAAGGGAGGCCATCTTCAAATAATTATTTAAAATCTTGTTTGAAGTCATTAACCTGTGAGATCATTTCATCAGCTTTGTCTTGTACTGTCTTCATTAGATGATGTTTATGAATAAACATTTTGGCCCACAGTACCATTGCCACTCTGTCTTTGACTCCTATGTCATGTAATTTTTGGTATGTTAATGAATTTAATAAATTTAATGCATTCTGAGTTGTGCCAAGGGGTTTCCTCTCCATAGTTTCATTCACTAACTTCAGTCTTTGATTGGCCAAATTGATCAATATGCTTTGATCATCAATGAAGTTCAAGTACTACCTAAACTTAGTAATTTCTATTTCTACGGAGAATGTGTCCCAAATTATGTGCTTTGCTCCCTAAAGAGAACCCTTTCCTATGTTCCTTTCTTTCAATTCATTAAATTTATTCTGTAGCTGACTTTTATCTTGCAATATCTTATTCTTATTTTCAATTACTTTGGCTAGCTCAGATTTGAATTTTTCATTTTCCACCTTTAATTCTCTTATCTCTTCATCTTTTAGACTGACTTGGGACATGGGCACTAGTAAGTCATCTGCAGAAAAATCATTTAAAGGTTTTTCAATATTCACAATAGTTAGGTCCTCATAAGTGGGAGTCTGGCTCATTAGTTCCTCCATGATTTATTTTTCTTCATTTTGATCCCTTTTCAGCAGTGAAATCTGTGTTATTAACTCCTTCCGTTCTGCTTGCGAATTATCCTTTTCTTCTTGTAATTTTACAGTATTTCCTTTATACTCCATCATATCCTGATGAATCCTATCATTTTCCTCTTGTAATGCTAATAATTCGGATGATTGAACATGTTCTGTACTTGGGATCTTCAGCCTTTTCTTCAATACTTGGAGGGCGTTGTCTTTTTCTTCAAGGAGTCTTTTGATTGCCTGGGTGTTACCTGTTTCATTTCCTGAGTTAATGATGTTTGCTTGTAGATTTTTTATTTGAATGGAATTAGCCTTATTTTCAACTTTCTCATGTTTTAACTGAACTTCCAATTTGTCTACCAAAACTTGTAATTTATTAAATCTCACCATAGCATGCAATAAATCTGAATAAATAATGTCTCCCGTTTGCTTATGTAATTGTATTTTATCTGGTACACTGATCTTGTCTAACCTCACTTCCATCTCTGACATATTCTTATCACTTACCATGGCCAATTTAAAAGTATTTCTTTCTACGTCCCAGGTAGAAATCAAAGAAGTTTTTGGATTGTTTAAACTTCTCACCCGCAGGAGTAGATTCCTTGTTTCTTCTAGGGACTGCTTTTGTTTCTCCACATAACTAGTAATGAGCTCTTCTTTAGACTTGAAAATTGGGCCTGATTCTGTATTATCTACACCTTCAAAAGAAAATTGACTCACTTGTACAGACTTTGTAGGATCCAAAGCAACTCTTTTTAAATCATCTGAAATAATTTCACTTAAAACTTGATCATCTTGAAACAACTTGGCCTTTTTATGTCAACCATCCTCATCTATCTACATACTTTCAACTCCAGAAATACTTCTTTTAACTAAAATATTAGAAACATTTGTTACTTGAGGTACTGCAACCGGTCTACTGCTTGTATTTTGATCAGATCCTAGAATTTCCATAAAATGAAGCAAATTGGCTACTTCATTCAGACCTTCAATAACTTGATGGTTGAATGGCCTATTTTTGTTAGCTTGTTTTCTCAGGGAAATTATATGATATGGGTCATAATTTACCCTTTTCTCCCTTTGAAAATCCATGTTTTCCAACAATTTCTCTATGAACACTAGAGCACCTTTATTTTTAAAAATAAAAGAGCCAACTTTAAGAGGGAACTTGATATTGGAATATTTCTTAAAAGCCCCAAAGTGTTATTCTGCATGCACTCTCTGTCTCATATACTCCAATGAAAAAACTCTGGGAGTAAGGAAAGCAGGCAGCCTATAAGGTTCTCCAGTAAAACCATATATTCTCAAAACGGTGAAATCCTTATACAAAAACCAATCTTCGACCCTATCCTCAGGTGAGGATTGCATCATGCTTTTCAT
The DNA here is from genome assembly GCA_001517045.1 of Pseudotsuga menziesii. Taxonomy (NCBI): domain Eukaryota; kingdom Viridiplantae; phylum Streptophyta; class Pinopsida; order Pinales; family Pinaceae; genus Pseudotsuga; species Pseudotsuga menziesii. Next base: position 107,620 of record LPNX010834910.1, on the reverse strand, counting down.
TTCTTCTAATACCCGGGGTAAGACTTCATCAAACAACATCTTGTATATTTCTGACATGATAGAATTTGCAAATTCAAACATGTTGATTTGCTTGGGCAAATCTGAAGAGAATATGGTACTTAAGAACTGCAATTCAGTGACATTCAAACATAGTAACATGTTCAACAAATAATTTTGAAACTTAAAAAACCCGACTTTTGGAAACTCACTCAATTGGAGGTGTATAGCTTCTGCTAGGTACTCGTCTAAACTGAAGACATGAACTGACTGAGACTTAGGACTCATCGAACTCATTTTTAATAGGAATCCCAAGATGACTTCATTGACATGACAATCATCATCTAGACCCAAGACTTGAAATACTAAGGACACAACTAATTGAACTTCATCTCTGAAAATGTGGACAGGATATGGCAGAAAAAGACCATCCAGTGACTGAACCTCGTTCAAAATTCTAGACAAAAATTTGCAACGAACCTCAGTTTCACAATTTTTGTACACTTCAGTTAAAACGGACTCGTTTACAGGCTCACGACTATCGGGTAGTTGTCGAGAAAGTTCAAGTTTTCACAGATGACCTTGGCATCAATTTTACATAGTATCCTAGATGTAGAATGACTTACAATAAATATCTAAGAAGAAGAATCGTTAACTTCACACCACTCAACAAACTCGGGAAACTGCAGGGTCTGCTCAACAGCAAAATGGTACAAAAACGATTTACAAGAATTTAGAATGTCATTACCCTGCGAATTGTATTGCCACAATCTCTCTTTGCTAACTGATACACTTCCCACAAACAAGAAAGGATCACATACCCCTCTATTCCTGTCAACCAGGTATTCTTCTCTCTCGTCCAAAATACATTTAAACCCTTGTAAATATTTCCCTTTATCCATAATACAGACAACAACGGTAATTCCGTGGATAAATTTTGGGTATTCGGGACTTACCAGTTACCGTGGCCGCATATATTTCAAGTTTGACTGTTAAATGGTGGCGAGCAAGTAGTCCTTTTCATTCTTCAGGCACAAATAAAAAATAGTTCTTCCAACAAGTCAACTGTACTTATATAGGAGCCCACTCCGGAGGCCCCCCTTTAGCGGTTTCTGCCAAACTGCTTTTGCTCACGGAATGCACCACAAACTACCGCGTGTACCGTGGTTTCCATTCCACTACCACTTTTTGTCTTCAACCACCGCACAACTCTCCGCTCCGGATCTATTAACGACGGTCGATGCATTTTCCCTTTATTTTCTAGCTGTCGGATGAGGCTACACGTACACATTCCACTGGGCTTCTCCGTTTTATCGAATGTGCAAGTTGACGGAGCAGGCTTCACGCTGATCGTAGATTTTGTCGGGCTAGATTTGTGACCGTTGATCTTCATATCTCGTTGGATACCCCTGTATGTCCTTATCCTCCTTGCATCTCCATAAAGCGGACACATTATAAACCGTCGATCTCCATTTCTTTGCTCTACACCGTTAGATTATGTGGTAATTCATCACTTACATGCCATAGTATTTAACCAAAGTTTTTCAAGCAACCATTATTTCCTCTTTACCGTGGTCTCTTCGACCCTCTGCTAGGTAGAGGTGTTAACATATGGGTCTGATAGTTTTTGGCCTTCAGAGCCTTCAAATCCAGAAGAGGATACTCATCAGTAGAAGGTTAAACCCACTCATCCACATCGATATTTAGCATGTCAACCGCTCAAAGCGAATAAGGGGTGAAAAGTTTCAAACGCCAACTCTCCGAGAATGCCAAATGATTTTCTAATCAAAGTTAAATTGTTGTCATTCTCTTGATCCTTTCCATTCAGTGGTTTGATTACAATTATGAGATGTAGGGTTGGAATTATAGTTTGGTTTCTGAACATGACAAAGGTTTTCTTGCATCCATATGCTCATTTGGGTGGGAGTTATAATGGAATGATGTGGATTTTGATGTGTTTTTGCGTCAGTATTTGATTTAGTGTTTATGCACCAATTTTTAATCCAGTACTCAATAAATCAACATGACTATACAAGGACCTGTACATAAAGAAATTAAACGAATCTCACAGCATAGAAAGTTGCGTCGAAGCTCTAAAGTGGAGAGTTAAACGCAAAACAAAAATAGAAGGGTTGGGTTACAATGTAATCCCATGTTAATGTTTTGCAACCTTTTTTGAATGCTCATTGCATGTAGACCATGTGGAGCATTATTACTTCTCTTTCATTTGCTTGAGGGTTAGGCACAGACCAGTTTGCTTGGGACTTATGACGAGCTCATATAGTAAAAGGAGTAGTAGTAGAAAACAGTCCGAAGAAAAGGAATCCCGTTCATGCAAACCAAAAAACATTGTTGGATTGTTTCAAGAGGTTCCACATTAGCACCATCCATAAATAAAAGTAATTATTGTCTCTTAAGACAAGAGGTATGCTTTGTTGTTGGGGTGGGATCATACAACAAAAGGTTGGGTGAAGACTAGTTTGCTTGGGACTTCTGAGGCGAGCTCATATAATAAAAGGTGTAGTAGTAGAGAAAGCAGTATCATTGCACCATTTCTTAGGTCGGATGCAAAACCAAATCAGTAAGCAAACCAGATTAAGAAAGAACAAATCCCAATTTTATATGTGATAAAACTAGCCCATAAGTGGATAGACGAGTAACATGCCTGATGAAGATTGAAAAAAATGGGTAATTTATGATATGGAAGAGCAGACTTCTCTAGACTTCAAATGATCATGTTTCAAGTGAAATTCTTCAAAGAAATTGAAATCTTGTAAATCTTCCAAAAAACCATTAAGGCCTATTTTTTGAATATCAATGTGTCAGATGCATCTTGTAAGTTGCAAGTTTTTCCTTAAAGGAAAACAATAAATAAATATGTTCTACTCAGGTTTAGAAATTGCTTCTTGCTATGGAGAATTTGGAAGAAATGAAAGAAATCTAGGGGAGGTCCCATTGGTTGAATGGTGTTAGCCAAAACCAAGCCAACTAAACTTGAGTTTATCGCTCAGTTAATATTAAAAATTTAATTTTCACTTTTCATGCTGACCTCTTTTTCTTTTTCACTTGTTGGGTGAAACTTGTCTATCTCCCTACTAGACAATTCTATCAACTTTGTTCGGACTTTCTACCCAACTGATTTACTTTGACTTACTTGTCAGTTCTACCGACTGATTTTGCCTCGACCACTTGTCACTTCACTCTTCGACCACTCAAGTCAGCTGACCTCTTCGACTTCTCAAGTCGGTTGACCTCTTTGACCTCTCAAGTCGGCTGACCTCTTCAACCTCTCAAGTCGGCTTACTCAACTGACCTTTCAAGTCAGCTCACTTTGGTTGAAATCTACAGAGTATGTTTCTTAGTCTAAGAGACTTAAGAAATTACAAATTCTTTTCACCTATGAGTAATATGAAGTAAAAATGGACACATTAACAAATCCAAAGAACTTACAAAAACATATGCCCAAATATGTAGGAAGACTTGAGTCGACCAATGTGTCGTAAAACCCTGGAACTTTCACACGGTGAGAAATTTATGGGTTCTTGTTCTTTCACTCAACTGTAATGGTAAAATACATTTAAACAAGTAAATTTGGAAATATTGTGCGGCCAAATAAACACATTAAACCATAAACTATTTCACATATATAATTTATGCGAAAATAACAAAGTATTACAAACTTGTTGGTCCGGACTTGTCGTCTTACCGACTGATCCTTTTACAGAGCTTCAGCTCTTTGACTGAATCACTTACACAGAATCTTGAGCTTCGACTTCTCTTTCTCACCCTGAGTTCCTCTGTCTCTCTATTGTGTTTGTTGTGTCTCTAACCTAATTTACAATTTGCTTCTTCTATTTATAGGCAACCTAATGATTGATTCTACATGCGTCGACTGACTCACCATTAAAGACTGTAATAACTATCTACCTAACAACTTAGCTTCAGAAATAAATTCGATTGGTTTACATTGCCGAATCGTGGACTCTTCCCTCTTGTTAGACTGATTGACAAGATCTTGACTGGTACTAACCCTGACAGAGTCGGCTGAGAATCAGGTATGTATCTGCGAGTAATTACATTTTCCAACAGTCCCCCTTAATTATGAACATATGGGGTTTTTTTTTTAAAACAAAATTTACAAAATGTTTCAGAGTTTAGACATGCTCTATTTATGACAGAGTTCATTGTGGAGAACTTGTCATTCCAAGATAACTACACAGATACTGGAATGTGTCCTTTACCAATGGTTTCGTAAAGATGTCTACAAGTTGGTCTTCAGACCTGCAAAATTCCAAACAAATTTCCTTGTTGTTCACCAACTCTCTTATAAAATGAAATCTTGTGTCGATGTGCTTGGTTCTCTTGTGAAAAACATGATTCTTTGATAATGCTATGGCTGAATTGTTGTCGCAGAAGATGGTTGTCAGTTCTTAATGGTTTTGTGACAAGTCTTTTAAGACTCTTCTCATCCAGACAGCTTGACATGCAACACTTGTCTCTGTAACATACTCTGCTTTAGCTGAGGACAAAGTTACTGTGGGCTGTTTCTTTGAAGCCCATGAAACAACACTTGTACCAAAATGAAATGTGTACCCAAATGTTCTCTTCCTGTCATCTATGTTTCCTCCATTGTCACTGTTAGTGTAACCAATGAGCTTAAAATTTTCTGAGGTTGAATACATAATACCAAGGTCTTTTGTGCCACTTACATACCTCAGAATTATTTTAACTGCTTGCCAATGTGAGTCTTTTGGTGACTCCAAGAACCTTGAGATCAGACTTAGTCCATACATAATGTCTGGTCTTGTCGCTGTCAAATACGTAAGGCTGCCAACAAGCCTTTTGAACAGCGTAGGATCAACAGTGGATCCTTCATTATCCTTGCTCAATTTTAAACTTGTTATTACTGGTGTTGGGGTTGTCTTGCAATTAGACATGTTAAATCTTTTTAAAACTTCACTTGCATACTTTGTCTGTGATATACAAATACCATTTTCAGACTGTTGAACTTCAATGCCCAGAAAAAACTTCATAATCCCCAGATCAGTCATTTCAAATTCACCTTCCATGACTGCTTTAAAATCTGCTATGTCAAAATCACCAGTAAATATTAAGTCATCTACATACAAGCAGACAATTAACATCTTACCTTGCTCATTGACTTTGGTGTACAAAGTCGGTTCACTTTCACTTCTGTGAAATCCATTTTCAGTGAGATAGGAATCAATCTGATTGTACCAAGCTCTAGGAGCTTGCTTCAAACCATAGAGTGCCTTTTTCAGCCTATACACTTTATGCTCTTGACCTGGAACTTCATACTCTTGTGGGTGTTCCACATATACTTCCTCTTCTAGATAGCAATTTAAGAATGCTGACTTGGCATCCATTTGATGAACATGCCATTTGTTTTGTGCAGCAATGGCCAAAACTATTCTGACTGTATCCATGTGTGCAACAGGTGCAAACGTTTCATTGAAGTCGATGCCAAGTTGTTGTGTGAACCCTCTTGCTACCATTCTTGCTTTGTGCTTTTGCACATTCCCATTAGCATCTTGTTTGGTCTTGTAAATCCATTTGACACTGATTACATCTTTGTCTTTTGGTACATCAACCAGTTCCCATGTCTGGTTCTTCTCAATGCATTCTATTTCTTCATCCATGGCTTGTGCCCATACTTCTTCTTCAATAGCTTCTTCAAATGTTAGTGGATCATATATAGGAAAAAATAATGCAAAGAGAGAGAATGAATTTGGTGTACCAGCTTCATATATCTCTCACAGACTTCTTGTCTTCACCGGTTCTATCGATGTCGACCTTGACAAAATGCTTAATGGAGTCTGATGTCCTCTTGGTGTGCTTGTCGGTGTAGCTTGAGCTGCTACTTGTGTCGATGGTCCTTGTGCTAAACCATGTCGTTGTGTCATGGGAGTCGACGGTGCTACGACTGGTTGACTTAGATGTGGTATTTGAACCACTTCCTCTTCCATATCATCATTGTAGACATTTAACACAATGTTGACATTTATGTCGACAGTTCCATCCCATGATTCATTCTTAACAAATTGAACATATTGATTGATTATAACTTTCCTTGCGACATGATCATACAACTTGTATGATTTTGTGTCTTCTGAATAGTCGACAAAAATACATTTATGTCCCTTCTTGTCTAGCTTCCTTCTCAGCTCATCTGGAACATGAGCATATGCAACACAACCAAAAACCTTTAAATGGGAAACACTATGATTCATAATTGTCCATGCTTCATGGGGAACTTTTTTCTTCACACTCTTTGTCGGACACCGGTTCATAATGTAAACGGCAGTTGCGACTATTTCACCCCAATATTCATTTGGCAAATGCTTGGCTGCCAACATGCTACGTGCCATCTCCATGATGGTTCTATTCTTTCTTTCGGCAATACCATTCTGTTGAGGTGTATACCACGCAGTGAATTTTTTTTGTATGCCATGGGTCTTGCAGAAATTTAGAAATTCATTTGAAACATATTCACCTCCTCTATAGGTCCTTAAGATCTTGATGTGGTGTCCACTCTGGTTCTCCATGAGTGCCTTGAACTCCTGAAAATAACTAAATGCATCAGATTTATGTTTCAAGAAATATACCCATGTCTTTCTTGAGAAGTCATCAATTAAAGTTAGAAAATACTTGCAGCCACCAATGGATGATGTCTGCATTGGACCACAAATATCAGAGTGCACAATTTCAAGTGGTGTGCGTGCTCTATATGACTTTTCGACTAGAAAAGTCTCTCCGTGCTACTTTCCAAAAATGAATCCTTCACAAACCCTCTCTAGTTTGTCGATCAATGGTAATCCTTTCACCATATTCTTTGTGTGTAGTAGCTTCATCCCACCAAAATTCAGATGTCCAAATCTGAAATGGCACAACCAGGATTCATCCTGAACTTCTGTCTAAAATGCAGCTTGCAAATTAGCACTGTAATTTTCTCTCTTGTCGAGGAGCTCGACTGTTTCTTCACTTTTTTCCTTGAATGCAGCTCCTGTGTTTGTCTTCCTTCTCATGTTGGGAACTATCCTCAAGGGAAACAAGCGGTTGCTTGTCATTGGCACTTTTTCTATCAACTGGTCGCTTAGACGCTTGTCTTTGATCACACAGTGATCATCTTCCATGTAGACTCTGTAGCCTTTTTGTATCAATTGTCCAATGCTTAACAAATTATGTTTCAGACCTTCGACATGATAGACATTAGGGATATACTTACTCTCCCCCTGTTTGGTTAGAATATCAACAGTTCCTTTTCCTAAAACAGTAACTTGGACATTTTTCCAAGTGTAACATCAGTTTTAACTAAATTATCTAGACTGGAAAACAAATTTAAATTACCAGTCATGTGGTTGCTGCATCCCGAATCTAAGTACCATATGTCATGTGGACTTTCTTGAGCAACATTGCATTTGAGTGGAGATTTTCATGCCATTAACATTGCACTTGTTGAAGTGTTGGTGCTGGTTGACTAATTTGGGATTTGCCTTCCTTGGTCATATTGTTTCTTCTTGCATTCATATGCATAATGACCAAATTTCTTATAGTAATGACATTGAATTTTTTTATTTATCAAACCTCTGGCCACTTGGCTGACTTGGGTTCTGATTATCTCCTCTGCCACCGACATTTGCAGGACTTCTGCCTCGTCCTCCTCTTGAAGAACTTCTTCCTCTACCTTTGAAGTTGTTTCTCCCCCTTCATCTACCATGGCTTATGGATGACTGTGCTGCAAATGCACCTTCCAATGATGTTTGTGTTCTGCTGAGTCTGTGTTCATGATTGATGAGTGAAGCTTGCAACTCATCAATGGTAAATGTTGTCATGTCTGTGTGTTCCTCTAAGGTCACAACCAAGTTTTCAAATATTGGGGGAAGACTTCTGAGAATTTTTTCAACAACCCTTTGGTCTTCTATGGCTTCTCCATGAGATTTGAGTTGGTTTATCAACCCAACAACTCTAGTGTAGAATGTGTCTACATTATCTGAATCTTTCATGGACAGAGATTCAAAATCTCTTCTCAGAATCTGCAGCATGGATTGCTTTACCTTATCCAAACCTTGATAGGCAGTCTCCAATGTATCCCATGCTTGCTTAGCATTAGTTTTTTATGCTATTCTTGGGAGTATGCTCTCATGCATAGCTTGATGTATGTAGAACAGATATTTTCCATCTTTCTTCCTCTGTTCTCTCAACACATCTTTCTCAGCCTGTGTGAGATTGTCATATGCTGTCATGCCTGCTGGTTCTGCATAACCATGCTGGACTATCTCCCATACATCTTGACCTATGAATAAAGCCTTCATAGTTAAAGACTAATATCCATAATTCTTTCCTGTAAAATTGGAGTTTACAATGAACCAGAAGTGGAAGCCATTTTTATTTTTTTTACTTAACTTTCCTTAGAAAATTAATTTCCACCTTTTAAGACAAGATTTCTTTCCTAAATATTGGGCTGATATGAACCTTGCTTTAGCCAAAACCAAGCCGACTAAACTTGAGTTTACCGCTCAGTTAATATAAAAAATTTAATTTTCACTTTTCACGCCGACCTCTTTTTCTTTTTCACTTGTTAGGTGAAACTTGTCTATCTCCCGACTAGACAAGTCTATCAAATTTGGTCAGAATTTCTACATGACTGGTTTACTTCGACTTACTTGTTGGTTCTACCTACTGATTTTACCTCGACCACTTGTCACTTCACTCTTCGACCACTCAAGTCGGCTGCCTCTTTGACCTCTCAAGTCGGCTTACTCAAGCGACCTTTCAAGCCGACTCACTTTGGTCGAAATCTACAAAGTATGTTTCTTAGTCTAAGAGACTTAAGAAATTACAAATGCTTTTCCATGAAGTAAAATTGGATACATTAACAAATCCAAAGAACTTATAAAAATGTATGCCCAAATATGTAGGAAGACTTGAGTCTACCAATGTGCCTTAAAACCTTGGAACTTTTAGGCGGTAAGAAATTTATGGGTTCTTGTTCTTTCACTCAACTGTAATGGTAAAAGACATTTACACAAGTAAATTTGGAAATATTGTGCGGCCAAATAAACACATTCAACCATAAACTATTTCATATATAAAACTTATGCAGAAATAACAAAGTATTACAAACTTGTCGGCTCACCCACTGATCCTTTTACAGAGCTTCGGCTCTTCAACTAAATCACTTACACAGAAGCTTGAGCTTTGACTTCTCTTTTTCACCCTGAGTTCCTCTGTCTCTCTATTGTGTCTGTTGTGTCTCTAACCTAATTTACAATTTGCTTCTTCTATTTATAGGCAACCTAAAGATTGCTTCTACATGGGTCGACTGACTCACCATTAAAGACTGTAATAACTATCTACCTAACAACTTAGCTTCAGAAATAAATTCTACTGGTTTACATTGCCGAATTGTGGACTCTTCCCTCTTGTCAAATTGATTGACAAGATCTTGATTGGTACAAACCCTGACAGAATCGGCTGAGAGTCAAGTATTGATCTGCGAGTAATTACATTTTCCAACGAATGGCTGCCCTCCCCAAGCTATATATAGAATAGAATTCATGTTGCAAAGAGAGGAGGTTCCCCAAGCTATATATAGAATAGAATTCATGTTGCAGAGAGAGGAGGTTCCCCATGAACAGAGATCTCCATGGGGAAATAGTTGGTGCATTCGTGTACATTCAACTCCATTATTAACTGCTTTACAAGCCAGTTTACAAGTACAAAATTCATTTTCATTGTAGCAAATATAGTACAAAATAGAGGTACTTGCCTTGGAAATCCTAGAATTGGAAACAAACAAGGTTAAAAAACCTGGAACTATAGACAAAGGATATGCTACATCTTACATGCTCATGGTTATTGTATAGTTCTCTAGCATCTGCAAAAAGATAGATAGAATCATTATTTTCATGACATAAAAAGATAGTTGTTACTATGATAATGTATATACCTAGCTTTTTGTACTTTTCTAATATGTTTGATGCACTAGACTTGTGTTGGGTTTGATAAATAGAGATTGCTCGTATTTGTATTTTTTTTCCTGTACATCTACTTGTACAATGAACAATAATTGTTAAATCAAGTTGTTGTTTAAATGTGCTGTAAAAAACAAAATATTTATTGATTACCAAAAATAGGTTAATGCAACCAGAAAAAAATCAGATTGTTTTAGAAACCGCTCTTTACAGTACTGTAAAGACAATAAAATTAGTTGGTTTCTAAAACTGCTCTTAGTCTCCTTGATCATGCTCGTCAATAGTAAGTAGCAGAAGGAGAAGGCCTCTTGCAATAACCTTGATTTTGTTGCAGGTTTTGACTAGCATTTGAATCTTCATCCCTAAACAAGCAAGTTTTTTTATGGTGGAAAAAGTTTAATCTCTAAGTAGGGAAAATTCAAAATAAATAGTTTAATTTTGAATAAGAGAACAATAAAAAAAAATTATTACACAACAATTATTAACTCACTGAAACTCCATAGTGAAAGGGCCCATTGGAAAGTAGGTAATAAAATGTTACAAAGTATTATTACATATACATGTAACTTGTGCAGATCCTTGTTACTCTCTGCAGATCTCGGTCGTTGTAACTCTCATCTTTGTCCAACTTTGTGCAGCCTACAAGGAAACCAACTGAACTTAATACAACCGACATATGTACTGTGTTATTTATTTACATATACATGGTACAGTGGAGATATACAAAATAAAAGCCATTGCAAAGACAAGTAGTACCCAAACATAGAGTTTTCTCAAGTGGGTATATCATTAGGTTTCAACATATCCACGATACAATGAAGATATACAACATAAAAGCCATTGCAAAAACAACAAATGCATCAGAGAAAATCCGATCTAGGCTTTTTCTGTAAATGGGTATATAATATTTTGGATTCTTACGAAGATTCTTACCAACCTTGACAGGTTTGCTCGATGATGCCCGGCTTCTAACTGGAAATGAAGTACTTCGGGATGACTCATATTATTGTCTGAAATACGTTGACAGACTAAGAGCTTTCCCTTCTAACAGTGATTGCTTCCTAAGGACAATATCCCCTCCTGTGGTAGAGAGGGAAGGAGAAACCAGTGCTTTTGCTGCAGTTTCTGCCACTTTAGCAAGGAATTTCTTAGTGGTTTGTCAACAGCTGGTTGTAGATGGGGACCATCAACAACTAAAGATGGGAGGTCTAATCCATAATTGAATATATATATTAAAAGAAAGACGAAGTCATGTTGGTGTAACTGTGAAGCAGTTACAAGTCTTGCTGTGAGGTCTTTGATGTCTCCTCGTCTTCTTGGAAGCATGCAATTAACAGGTCGCCCTCTGCTAGCTCATGGTGGTCTAGATAATCACTTGGAAGACATGCAAGGTAGCATCCGACAAGTATAATGTGCCAGTAATTCCATGTCGCAGATAAGTTGTTGTCAGAGATGGCAGAATTGTCAGGGATCAGTGTATCAGAAAACTAAAAAGGTAATTCCACAATAAGAGGTTAGATGTAAAATAGTTAGGAAAACAAATCAATTTTTATACGAAATCATAACATAAAAAACAGTAATTGCTATGGTACAACTGCCAAAAACCACTAGAAAACATTATTCTCTGCTTGAAGGAAATAATAATAAGTGTTTTAATCATAAGTGAATAATAAGTGTTTGTTCTAGGGTAATTGCAGTAGACACTTGACACTGCAATTTTGCAGATGCTATCATCGGAGGCTTCACAGCTCCGTTACATGATGGTCCCGCCTTTGGGACAATTTTTCCCAAATATTCTGTAAGCTTGGATGACCCCATATCTACAACCTTCTAAAAGCTTACATTTTACCTCAAGGGTTTCATATGATGACTGGTTCCAAAATAATTCAACTTAAAAGTGCAGTCTGTATTCGGTTTGGAAATGATACCCTTCCACCTTTACATTCTCGTGTTCACCAGAGCTCGCGCTTGCATAGCGTGGTAGAATCCGACAAATCCAAACAAGCCACACTTGTTACCTTCGAGTGGACATGAATCACATACCCTCACAAGTGGAAAGTAAAATACAAAGAGTTAAGGAATGCAGAAAATATGCAAAATTCTTTGATTAACAGACCCTTAGCCTTTGACAGACAAACTAGCTCCTTCTATTTACCAGATTCATCCCTTGCTCCAAGTTTCTCATCTCCCTTGATCAGATCCCCATCTATATCTTCTAGTCACCTTGATAAAAGATTAAGAGCAAATCCTCCATCTGTATCTGAGTCCTCTTCCACATCTTACACTGGTCTTTACGACTCAGAACATAGAGGACAGCATAAAGAATGCTCAGCTTGTCGAAAGATCCTTTAGAAACTACAACACCATAAGCAAACACCCAGCCTAGGTATGTTTACCCTGCCTAGACAAAATGATTCATATGAAGCAGTTTCTCAAGGTCGTAAATCCTTCTTTTCTAGTAAGAATTTACCAGAAATCCCCTTTAGACAATATTCAGCCGATGGCTCAGTGAAGAAAGAGTTTCTTCCATACAGATCCGCTGGTCCTGAGGAATCAGTATCATATGAGGTCAAGTTAGCTAATTGGGGAAACATGCAGAGTAAAATGACTGCTCAAAACATTGATGATATGGCTTTAGATTTGTTAAATATCAAAAGCTCTATCATAGAAGAAAAAGAAAAAGTTGCTATGGTCGAGACTAAGTTAGGATTGCTGAACCACATCCTAACTGATTCTGAAGAAATTAAGGATGCAGTAGCGAAAGATGCTGATAAAATAGAAAGGAGATTGGCCCGAATTGAAGAATTAATTGGCCAAACAAAAGAACTCAAGAAAAGAGTTCCAGGGCTCAGTCCCTCTGTTCTTGCTTTGGCAGCTCAGGGACACCAGAAAAAAGATACAGAACATAAGCACAAACGTAGTGTGTCATTTGGCATGCTCAGCATCCTGGAGGAAGATAAGAGACCAGAGTTCAACTTTGGTCAAGATGAAGCGAACTTTGAAGAAGTCCAAGAATGGATAGGACATTTTAAGTCCTTTAAACCAGCCCTAGAGCCGAAGTACCTGAGTATGTTATCTATGCATCATCATGCAGAATCCTCAGCTACCCACAATCCATCAACTGTGAATACCTATGATATGGAAATGCCAGAGGCTTCAAGACATCCCAGTTTCAAAACTCACTTTGGCATAAACTCTTTAAATAATCTAGTATCACAGATGCCTGACCAGTTGGTCCTAAATATTCAGTGTCAGTCCAGAGAAGATATTAAAAATGCTATCCAGTTATTATTTCATTGGACTTTATACAAGAGAACTCAGGATAGTACCATTACTAGACAACAGTTAGCAGGTCAGATTGTTGCAGGTCTCTCTAGACTTGCAAATGGATGGTGGAGGTGGCTTCCTCAAGAAGCCAGAAATGAAATGTTACTTGCTGAAGATGCAGACCAGCAAATTCTTAGAGCTCTAGGAAAAGAATTCCATGGTGCAGATGATCATGATGATTCTGAACATCTTGCATCCTTGTTCATGCCTTCCCGGTTGTGTGATTTATCACAGGCCGAAGCATATTTCTGCTATATGCAAAGATTACTATTCTCTTCTGGAAAATCGGGTGATCCAACATATTTAAAACATTACATCCAAAGTTTTCCTGGTCATGTACCTGATGCAGTGGAACAATACATGAAAGATAAAAATATCAATTACACGAGTCTCTCTTTAGCACAGCTTCATGGATATCTTATAGAAACCTGGCAAGAACACTGCTTAGAGAAAAGAGTCAGTAAGGACTTTAAGCGACACCAGAATATGTACTCCCCTTCTTTTTGTAAGAATGTAGCTAAAATGCTAGATTGGGGATGTGGTGCGCATAACAAAGAACATATACAAGATAACTGTAAATGTCATAAAAAGAAAAGGGGTTTTTACACCAGTCAGCCAAGATACCATTATCCTGACAAACCCTTACAGTATAAGCGAAAGCAGAACTATAGCAAACCTAAACATACTAGAAAATATCCTTCCAGAAAATTTATCAAACATCGGTCTCAGAATACTGATAAAGAAGTCTGTTTCATTTGTGGTGTTAAAGGGCATTGGGTGAATAAGTGTCCTAAGAGAAAATCTAAGCCCAGACTTGCTGGTTTTTGTGAATCCATCGATCCTCAGTGGTGGGATCTTCCTGCTCCAGATGAATCACCGACCGACGAAGTTTTATTTCTTCCCTCGGATGGTTCTGATGATTCTTTAGATTCAGAATCTGATCTTGATCCTCCAGATCATGCCGCTCTTCAAAAATTTGATCCGTCCTCGTCTTCCTCAGAAATCGATTCCGCACTAAATTTGGGAGGGTTTGAGCCCCCAGATTTTGATTTTTCATTATACATGTTTTCTCTAAGCAAGTCTCAGAATATAGAGAAATGAATTGCAGCCATAGATCTACAACTCTCAAAGATGCCAGCATTTGAATACCTATTGTGTGCTTCGCTGAAAGAAGAAAAGAAGCAGCTGCTCAAACAAATTGAGCAAGATAAAGGTAAAGCTAAAGTGAGTGTTGTTACCCCTGCAATTTATAATCCTGTAGAATTATATAAAGGCTATCCTGATGGACATGATAGCAGACAGCATTACAGGATAGACAAAGAACATATGCTAAGATTGCAAGTCAGAGACAAGCAGCAGCAATTAAAGCAGCTGGTAGCAGAAATTGAGGAACTCAAGAGCATGATCAAGATCATCCAAATAGAAAGGGATCAATCTTCAGATGAAGAGTTAAGTAAGTAGTATGATAGAGCAATGGAGACTGAAAGCCCAAGGGTAAGAGAACCTTCTCCTGACCCTAATTTAGGAATGCTTACAGGCCCAAAGATATTTGTCAAAGTCAAGTTTCAACCCTATGAATTAAAACCATACTTTATGGACTGCATGATAGACTCAGGATGTCAGGTCAACCTAGCTAAAGGTTCGGCCCTTCCTCACTTTTACTGAGAAAACACTTTTTGATAGAGGCTCTGCCATAGAAGGTACCCCTGTTCTGTTAAAAACTAAATCTGAGAAGTTTCCAGTCAAGTTTAAAGATGTTAATGATTTGTTAACCTTGTACAGGCTTGATGATATTAGTGATGACTGTATATTAGGTTATGAGTTCTTGCACAGAGTTAGTCCTTTCTCTGTAGATACTAAAGAAATGAATTTCACCTGTATCATAAATCACCAGAGTGTAGTCTTACCAATCTTTTTCCATTCTACCCCAAAGTGTCAAACTATTGTGCAGAAGCCTGTAAATAGGTCTAACCCTGCTCAGCTACAAAAAATGGAAAGATGCAAAGTTTTCTCCTAAGTTCATAGTGATAAAACACTAGCTGGTATAACTAAGAAACTTGTCAGAGAATGCTGCTCAGAAAGCTGCTTTCTGGAAACGAGAGAAGTATTTTGTTTCTCTTCCATTGGACCCTCTGCAGAAGATAAAGCCAATGAAGGCTTCAGCCATATTGATGTCGCCCTCAGAATGTGAGTTTTGTACTAATGAAATTAAGGATCTCTTGGCTAAAGGACTGATACAACCCTCAAAGAGTCCATGGGCGTGCAGAGCATTTGTTGTTAATAAGCATTCTGAAATAAAAAGATGAAAGCCCAGGCTGGTAGTCAACTACAAGCCCTTAAATGCAGTTTTACAGAAGATCCACTATCCTCTCCCAGATAAAGCAAGCCTGCTGCAAAGAATTGCAGGATGCACTATATTTAGTAAATTTGATTTGAAATCTGGGTTTTACCAGATTGGTATTAAAGCTGAAGATCGTTATACAACTGCATTTATAATACCACATGGTCAGTATCAATGGAAAGTATTGCCGTTTGGAATCAATAATGCCCCCTCCGAATTTCAGAAAAGAATGGAGGATATATTCAGAGAAAAACAATGGGCATTGGTTTTTACAGATGATATCCTCATCTGTTCTAGAAACCTGCAAGAACATCTTAAGCACTTGCAGCAATTTCATGAACTGGTTTTTAAACATGGGTTAGTCCTATCTGAAAGCAAGATGGAGATAGGAAAGACTGAAATTGAGTTTCTAGGTTTCAAGATTCAAAAGGGACAAGTTGTATTGTAGAAACATGTCCTCAGTGTTTTCAGTCAGTTTCCAGATCAAATCCTGGATAAAACCTAGCTTCAGATATTCCTCGGGAGTCTCAATTACATTCTGCCTTTTTACAGAGGCCAAGCAGTTGATATTTATTTGTTGCAGAAGAGATTGAAGAAAAACCCAGAAAAATGGTCAGCTGACATGACAAAGGAAGTTCAGAAGATTAAAGCAAAAGTTTTAGATCTGCCTCCATTATCTTTGCCTCAAGGGACTGGTCAACTGGTAATTGAAATAGACGCTTCATCAACTACATGGGGTGGAGTCCTCCTCGAAGTTGCAGATGGCAAAGAAAACATATGTGGTTATGGCTCTGGATCGTTCAAAGTAGCCGAACTTAATTATCCATCAAGCCACAAAGAGATACTTGCTGTCAAGAAGACAGTACAACACTTCATTCTATTCCTTAAGCCTATTAAATTTATTATTAGAATAGATTTGAAGATTATCCCTGGTATTTTTAAAAATGAAAATTTAATGGCTGAAAATAGTAGCAGAATTCTAAAATGGTTTATATGGCTTAGCAATTTTGATTTTGAAATTATTTATAAACCAGGATACTTAAATTGCCTTGCTGATGTGCTCACCAGGGAGTGATTTGCAGCAAATAAACCAGCCTTAAGTATGTTTTCTGCTGGAGCATCCAGCTCCAATCTAGGCCAATCCAGTTCGGATCGTGGCAAAGTACCTGCTGAAAAACCAAAAGATGGTTTCTTCCTCCTGCCTTGGGATACTTCCATACCAGAGGAAGTCAGAAGCCAATTGTTGGAATATGCATCTAGAAATGAAGCAGAACGATTTCTAGAATTGACGCTGATTAAGAAGATTCAATCTTCTCCCTTAAAGATAGAAATCATGGAGCGCTGGGAAAGAGATGCATTCAGGAGCTTCGAAGGAGCCTAAAAAAAACTGAGAAAGTGTCGTGAAGTTTGGTTAGACTGTAACGATGAAGAAAATGGTCCACTATGGTACATGGATATTGGTGATGGCAATCTCACCTGGACTTCCTACAATCTTATTCTCCAGTTTTGCAGAGAACAAAAGAAGATAACAATCTGTGTAGATCCTTGTAATCTGCAACATGGTGCATGGTCTGAATGGACTAAAATATTATTGGATAAGTTTTGTCCAAGAACTGATTGGGAGAATTGGCGTGCAAATTTCATTTTGCACATGAAGGCCGATATTGAAGTTGCAGTGCGGGAACATCAGTGGTTCAAGTTCCTACTACACCATGAAGGCGGCAAATACAACAAACTCGAACATACAGTATTCACTACTCAAAAGTTTATCAAGAAAATTGTTCAAGGAGAAAGAATCGACTCAAAGATCTGCACTCGTCAGATTCCGTTGAACTTCCGGGTTGAATGTCATTTTCGGGGCGAATTCCTGTGCGACCCCAATGAGTTATTCCATGGGTCCGACATCGAGAGGTGCTTCAGTCCTCTACTGTATCCGCCACCAAAGTTCGATGACCATCCGCCAGCTTATGAAGATTCCCAGTACTATGATTCAGACTATGACAACTGGGATTGTCCCTGCGGAGGTGTTGATATTGATGGCCACTACCAGTGTGTCTGCCTACAAGGCAGAGATCCATACGACTAATCTGGAAGCTGTGGTGGACCCTAAGACTGTTGTGGGCCAGTCATGATCCACTTTGTACTCCGTCGTGGGCCGGAATAGCTCCACTGTGTATTTTGTCAGTCATGTCGTTTGTCTGCTAGTCCAGTTCATCATGATAATGATTCCAGGTCCCCACATGTCACTGACCACTAAGGGACGAGATAATGACGATGGTTGTCCCCACCTGTCACCCCGGAAGAATAATCTTGACTCGTTAATGTCAGTTCCGAGTCACCGGTTTACCGATTGACCTATTACTGTCAGTCGATGCCCACCGGATCATCAGATGGAAGTTGTATAAATAAAGGCTCTGAGGCTCATTCAAGAGATAGCGAGTTATATCGAGTCTAGTGTGCAAGTGCTCTGCAAATTTGAGTCTTGAGTCTGTAACAGAGTAGTATGCTCTGTAGCTTGGCCATCGTGCTATAAGACTGCATCAAACCTCATAAGTCTGTATATTGAGTCTGTAACAGAGTAGTATGCTCTGCAGCTTGGCCATCGTGCTATAAGACTGCATCAGAACCTCATAAGTCTGTATATTGAGTCTGTAACAGAGTAGTATGCTCTGTAGCTTGGCCATCGTGCTATAAGACTGTATCAGAACCTCCGAGTTTAGTTCTGTGTGTTTTCGCAGTGATGAGCTTCGCCCTCCAAAGCCAATCTGCTTAAGGTCTGTAATTTGAGTCCATCTGATGATTAATGAAAGAAATCTTGGATATTGAAGGCTGAAGATTGCTGAAGAAAAGTGACTGTTCGATCTTGTAGCTTGGTTTCTACAGTGTAACCTATACAAAATTCAGAATTCAGCAGCTAATTTCCGGCACAAGACATAAGATTTACCAGATTCCAGTGAGTTAACCGACGAAGCACAGTTCTTAATGGCGCTATATCCATTAAACATCAACAGAATATGCACTTTTTCTTGATATTTTTGGTATCTATTGACTTGACTAATTCTATTTGCTCTGAAAATAAAGGATAGCCTGTGTATAATTCATCGGAAAAGCACGAGTCAGTTCTATTTTCTCTGAAAATAAAGAATAAAGAATAGACAGTATATAATTTCTGTATCCTGTATATAATTCGTCTGAAGCTATTTCCATTGTTTTCGATTGTAGATTCTGAAAAGAGAAAGACGTGTCACCTCTGGTCCCGCACGTCTCCGTTGGCTCAAACGGACGTTTGCAACTCGGAAAAATCCAACCGGGTAAATCGTACCTCTGTCCTCTTATGTAAGTTTCCCGTCGTACACCACTTCTTACTGTCAGTTCCGATGTATAGTGTACATTCAAATGAAAACTCAACCCTTGGATCTTGACTAGCTCAAACAATGAACCATCTAGACTTAACTTAATGCACAGATGCAACCTAAATTATATTTAAATTTGAATTCCCCTATTCAATGTTATTTAAATTTGAAAAATCTCACTGTTGGTAGGAGACACAAAAATGTCTACCAGTAAATCCTTCTCTAGATCGGAGAATGCTTATCCCTCGGGTATGTGAGAAGCCATGGACAAATGCTGTGTTTGTAACATTCTTGGAGACCTACCAGATTTCTCGAACCTCTTTTCTAAAATCCCGTGTCTTTTGAGGCCAGAATTGTGTTTATGTTTTGATTGAGTAACTAATATTTTGTTAAATGTCTACCGCTCAATAAGGAGGAAAGTCATAAGCTCTGATCCACAGATACAACTTCTCTAAACCAAACGAGACCAAAGTGTTGCGAATCGCTACATGTGCTATGTTCGATGCCAAAACCTAACCGCTTCATATTCAAACAGGGAAGACAGGCTTTGAGAGGAATAAATAAAGTACTTTCCAGAAAAGAGAGGAAGGTTGGCTCTCCCTAAGTCCCTGCTTTGCTCACCCACTTTAATTTAGAACGAAGAGAAAATAACCGAACTATTTAATTAGACCAACCTCAATTAAAAAAATAGATGAGACCAGTATCATTAACAAATATCAACACATAACAAATGGCTATTGGAAATTATAAATAGTGATAGTTCCAAAATATATATATGAAGTTATACATAGTGATGGTTCCAAAAAGGAAGGCACGCGGGAATAACTCCAAAGTGGATTGATCACAATCAAATATTATATTTAGATATTATTTTTTAATAAATTATTATAATATAAATTATTTGTTTTTTAATAAATATTGTTAAAATATAATTTTGATATCCTTTTTAAGAAAGAGTTAATGACTGAAATCATCACCTATAAACAATTTTGAGTTAATAGAGAAGAAAATCATGGCTCATTTACATAATTAGAAATCTAATAAATCTATTTTCTTAATAGTTATAGTTGGTTATTCTAATTCAAAGATTTATGATTAAACATTATATTTTTTCATTATAATTAAGAGAACATAGTAAAAAATAAATTTGTTTCTAAGTATTTTATTAGCATGTTATTAATAACTTCTATTTTGAATGGACAATGTTGCTTTGATTTAAGATTAATGTAACCTATTAATTTAACATACTTATCAACCATTTTATTAAATGGGTAATATTCTATTGATTTAAGACCTAGTTATAGATAGGTGTTCAATCTAAGATTACATGTCAAACATGAGCATTGTAATCAATAACTTTATTAAATAGTCAATGTTACCTTCATTTAATATCTAAACATGTATAGGTTTAAATGGAGGATGTTTCCCTTATTTAAGATCCTAATAACATTCTTATCAACAACTTTATTTTCTAGACAAATGCTATCTTGATTTGAGACCTAACTGTATATAAGTGTTCATTGTACTTTAAAATATCAAACATTTTCAATCTTCTAGAGGAAGTATATCTCTCTATAAATATATGATAGTACCTTTTATTGGTGTACATTGTAGTTTAAGATGTTAGACATTTTCAAATGCCTAGAGGAACTAGGTCTCTCTCCATAATTCCTTTATTTAAGATCCCAATAACATTCTTATCAATAATTTTATTATATAGACAATGCTACCTTGATTTGAGACCTCAATGTATATAAGTGTTCATTGTACTTTAAAATATCAAACATTTTCAATCTTCTAGAGGAAGTAGATATCTCTATAGATATATGATAGTACCTTTTATAGGTGTACATTGTAGTTTAAGATGTTAGACATTTTCAAATGCATAGAGGAAGTATGTCTCTCTCAATATATGTTTGATCGTACCTATAAAGGACATTCATCATGATATAAAACATCATCTATGAAATATACACGGGGGCATCACCTAGGGACCAATATGATATCACGTCCATTCATATTGGGGGGGGGGGTTAAAATTAAAAAATTAAAAATCAATATATTGGGGGTATATTAGGGGTAAAAAGGGTTTTTTTTTACTATTTAAATATCCAATATGTTGGGGGATATTTTATTCAACATTCCTACCCACGCCATTCACCAGTGCTCCAAGCCCGTGTTTGCTTGTGGTCTGAGTGCACCCTGCATATGCTGCGTAGATTTTTCAAGTGGTTTTCTCCATCGTTTTGTTGGGTTTTCTGGATAACAAGGGCGTGTTGGTCCTTGGGTTTTCTGTGGGTTTTCTCCATCATTTTTCAGGGTTTTATAGATAACAAGGGTGTGTTGGTCCTTGGGTTTTCTCCATGTTTTCTCCATCGTGTTTTTTGGCTGGATAACAGGGCATTTTTTCAAATTGTAGCAGTGTTTTCTGGAAAACGAGGGCGTTTATTCACCGTTTTCTAGTCGTGGGTTTGTGGTGGGTTTCTCTGGTGCATAGCAGTGTTGGAGGAGGCACGTTGGAGAGCCACAACCAAAATTTGGGGGATCCTATCTACAACATTAATGGAAGAGATTGAACAAGCTACCAATCTTCCCCAAATCTGTTTGAAATGTGAATTAGAGCCGACGGAAAGAGAAATAAAAGGACCCCAATGCTGAGTTGCTTTTGGGTAAGGGGAAAAGGGTAGACAACCCCCCTCCAACAAAACAAAACAAAACAAAATAAATCAGGGATCTTATTGATTGGGTCAGTTGCAACTCTTTTAGAAGAGAACTGAGTATTTAGATAGGAAAGAGAAAGATAAATCTTCTTCCTGATTTTTCATTTCAATTTTATATCTTCCTGTAGTGATTATTTCTGAGTTTCTGGAGCAAGGAGCTGTGGCATCCATAGGTAATGTAAATTCCTGCATATTTGAATAAATAATACTGTAGTTCAGCTGTAACAACTTTTCCCTCGAGGTTCTGAACTCCCTTGGGTAGGGCTCACTCAAGTGAAGAGACCAAAACCTTACTATGTTGTTTTGCTTTTGTTTCCATGATCTACTCACTTCTATGCCCATTGTTTTCTTTAGTAAACTATTTTATCAACAAATTTATTTACTTTAATAAATTTCCAGCATATATGTTTATGTTGCTTCATTCCTTTAGTTTATGATAGCAAGCACTTTGGGTTTACATCTTAAATTCCTAATGGGCATCATGTTATTGTTGTAGTCATTGCCACAATCTATTATACAGGTACTATATAGTGATTTCTTATTTTTTGGATCATTCTCCCTTGTTTTGCGATCTTCTAGGATTGGTATGGCTCCACCTGGCCACTAGCAAACTGTTAGAATACGTGGGCGCCCAAAGCCAATCACTTGGAAGTTGGAATGAATGGAACAAATTATGGGTGATATGCTGACAGTTAGTTATTTGTTTTAGCTACAACCTCATTGATAGATTAGACTCATGTAGTTTGCATACATAGTGCACTGCACCTTTGAAGCATTACCCACCCAGATTGATGATTTAAGTATGATCTTGGAACTCCTTAACAATGAATTGCTATTGTGATTATGAGCCATCACCCCCCTTTTTCAGAACTTGAAAAGGACCATTGTTGCATTCCAATATGTGCCTAGAATTCATGATTTGGGGTTGTTATTTTGAACACAATTCTCTTTTGTCCTCCTTTAACATTGAAAAGTTCCTAGAATTGCTTATTGCATTCTCATAATTACTCATACTATGACTAGATATACTTTGCATTGATTGTGAGGAGGGTAATCCTACCCATATGCAGGAACCAAATAATGGCTTATGGATGTTTACTTGCTAAGATTGCACAAATTTACTTGGAATGTGCCCAAAATGCTAATAAGTCATGCCTAGAACTTATACATTATGGGATAAGTCCTTCTGATTGTTATTCACATTACATTTACCTCAAAATGATTCTTCTTATGCTCAAACTTGTGAGAAACTTATTAAGTTCTAATATCAACACATAATAGATTTTTAGAAAATGAGTCAAATTGCAATGATTTGGGGCATCATCATTGTTTTCTGTTGCTTTTTTTTTCTCTTAATGTTAATTTGAAAATATATATTCCTAAGAATATATTTTTTCACATTTCAAGTTGACTCAGTGGAGAAGTTGGATGCATTGATGTAAGTATGTAATGACCTTGGAGTAGCTACTAAACAAAAAAATACTCATGAAGTAGGCATTATTCCTTTGTTTTCATGGTACCATCAGGTATTGTCTTGTTTCCACAGGAAATGCCAACAGTTCTGAAAATCATACAAGTATAACCATAGGGCTGTTCAAAACCAAACAAATCTACTAAGACAAGTTTGCAGTCAGATTTAGTGCTCTTCCTGCCCATATTTACTGCTGGAAACATCCTTGTTTTGCTGCCAATCTGCTACTAGTTTACAGGCCTCCAGAAATGTAAGAAGTCATGATGTAGATGGGTATTTGTAGGCTTTGAGTCTTCCATAAATCCAAGGAATAGCACACTTATAGACATGTCTGAAAAGGCATCATTAGTCTATTCTATCATTGCTATTTTGTCCAAAATTTTCTGGAGCAAAACCTAAAAACATCCTTGTAGATGTTGCCCTTAATGTCCTCTCTACAATGTGCCACATTTAGTATTTTCTACCCAGACTGCTATCTTCAAACCATTAGTCAACTCTATTATGCTAGTATGAGTGCTGAATTGGGGTTCTAGAATACATACTTGAATTACATCCTAAACTCTAGAAAGAGGCTTACAATGTCATCATATCCACATAAGTTAGCCAAATGCTCAGGGACAAGGGTGCTGTCCAAATCATCCCTCAAACAACAATACACCATAAGTAATCCAAATCATCCCTCAAACACCAATACACCATAAGCAATCCAAATCATCCCTCAAACACCAATACACCATGAAGACCAACCATGCCTTTCAATAATTTTGAGTGTATGTTATCCAAAATACCATATCAGCTCAAAAGGCTAGGGCACTCTATCAATGTCGCATAAGCAAATATGCACAAGAAGAAAGTCATTGAGATATAACTTCAAGACAATCATCCAGATGAGAATATATTAATATTGAAGCATCAAGTAAAAACAGCATTCCATGGCTACTAGTTTGAAGATCTATCAATGCCAGAACATCATCAATCACTAGGGCATCATCACATAGAAGCAAGGATCTAACATCGAAGAACATAGGCCACCCAAATCTCCATCAACATGTCACTCCTTATTGAAGCATGTGAAAAAATTCACGTGTGGACACCCATGCAAAATGGGGGGTAACACCTGGCATGGAGCAAAAGGTTCTCAGTAACCTTGGTGCTTGCTAAGTTTGTATTCTATAGGTGATAGGTGGTTTTTGTTAAAAACCTTTTGCGTCTGTACTTGAAACTCTATGACCCAAATTCCAATGTATTTGATTCTCCTGTGACTTTTTTGTTCTTTGCTTAATCTTTTAGCACTTGAGGCAAAATATCAAAGTTGTTTGATGATGAAACTTTTTTAGCAATTGGAGAAAGGAAGTATGCATCTGATGTAAGGTTCCAATCCTGAGTAGTCTCTGCCTCATTTTTCTGTACATGACCAAATTTAAACTTAACTGACTTGTCTCCACTGAGTAGCCTGTTTCTGATCTCCTTATCAAAAACAACCAATGCATCTCCCATGTCTTTTCTATTCTTGCCTCAATATATTAGCACTTGATGAAAATATCCCTAATCCTTGTAATGATGAACCTTTTTAGTAATTGGAAAAAGGGGCCCACAGGAGTGTGGTCTAGTGGCAAGCAACAAGGTAATCGGGCTAGTATTAATGTGGAGAACTGGGTTCAGAGCCCCCCAAGTGGGCTTCGATGAGGCCAAGTGCAATTCCTTGGTGACTTTGAGTGCAAGTGCAAGTCCTGGGTGTGTACTTGAAGCTATATGACCCAAATTCCAATGTATTTGATTCTCCTGTGACTTTTTTGTTCTTTCCTTAATCTTTTAACACTTGAGGCAAAATATCAGAGTTGTTTGATGATGAAACCTTTTTAGCAATTGGAGAAAGGAAGTATGCATTTGATGTAAGGTTCCAATCCTGAGTAGTCTCTGCCCCATTTTTCTGTACATGACCAACTTTAAACTTAACTAACTTGTCTCCACTGAGTAGCCTGTTAGAAACAGCCAATGCATCTCCTGTGTCTTTTCTGTTCTTGCCTCAGTCTGTTAGCACTTGATGAAAATATCCCTAAGCCTTGTAATGATGAACTGGCATATGCATTTCAACCCAGTTGAAAACTATTGAGAATTCTAATATAAAAGGGGAAATATGAGAAATTAGTTTGGAGCTTATATTAGTCTAAGAGCTAGTTGGTCACTGAAGTCTTCAATTATTAGTTTTTGGGGATTGGAGTAATCCCTTTGGCCTTGTTATACCTCCCATTTACTCCAAATAATCTTGCCTATCTATATTGTAAGCAGCTATAAAACTAGTTCAGAATTCTATTTTACAGAAAATTTGTACTCACAAACTTGCATGAAACAGTAACATTTTACAGTGCCTATAACTATAAAAGGACAAAAGCAAACTGTAGACTTTGAGCACCCTAAATTCCCAATGAAAATACAATTCAAAGGTCAGACTGCCCCAAGGAAAACTTCCCAGGGACAATTTGCATAACTCAAGCCATAGAGGATGGAAAAAATTTCATCCTGTATAGCCCCGAACCCACCAGAAAGAAATACAAAAGCATTTGTATTTAAAATTCTCTAGGCTATCCCATGAAAACCGAAATGAACTAGGGAATTTTATAGCTGAGTTATTCAACCATAGAAACGTGGTCCTAAAAACCCAACATCTTTGATCAAATTCCCGATTATATTTGTTTTCAATTTTCATTCTAAGAAGAGGTCCTATAGTACAGGTAGGCCTCAAGGAGGACTAAAGGTGAACACAAACATAAAACATCACAAAAATGAGTTGCTCACATAATGATCTCAACAAACCCAGATGCAAATAAGGCCATTATCAAGCTGTCTTAGCACAAAGCCTCAATGTTTCCAATTTGTGTCTTGCATTTTCTAGTAGGGTAGATGATTACTGTCTTGTAGTAGAGGAAGTTCCAGTAATTCAACCTTAAGGAGCAGAATTGTAGTAGAGGAACTTCAACCTTTTTCAAGTTGTAATCTATGTTACACCTAAAACAGGGAAATGGGTAATGTGTCTAAAATGGGTACAATTTTCAGAATCAACACATTCAAAATCTTAGGAAATAGAGAAATGGCAATACATGAATCATTAGAAACATTGAACAGAGAAACACTGTAAACATATTGTTTCCTTAATTTTGAGAATAAGAAAATAAGATAAAGTTGAAGTACCACAAAGGGATCATTAACTCCTATGCTTAGAGATCATAGTCTAACAAGTTACTCTTCTTTTACTTTTAAGTTTTAAGTTTTTATTTTAGTTCAATCCAACCTTCCTCAGCATGCCCCAAAGCAGGTTGCTTAGAAATTAATGGAATCTCAGGAAACCATAATTGCCTTCACCAGGAGGCTTTACTGATGGGACTGGATCCCTATTCTTCTTCAAATGATTTGTCTTCACTTTTATCTTCTACTCCCCGGGGGTGCAGCTAGTTAGGTAGGCTGGCTGTGACATCTCCATAACCACCACTGGGAGAATAGCATCACTCATCCCTATGGGAGGAAGGAGCAGGTCATTTACAGTAAAAATGGGCTCAAAGTCCTCTTGATACTTAATTGGTTCCACTGATCAATCATAGAGTCCTTCCACTAGGATGGCTTGGAATTTCTTCTCTTTTTGCATAAGAAGCATTTGCCTTAGGACAAGAAGCTACTAAGTGCCAGTGCTAGTGCCTGAAATATAACCAGTAACCTGTAATGGAAAGCAATATGTTCATGGTCCAATGCTAGTGTCCAGTTGTGGTCTTCATACTTCAACATGATTTTTTCAGGAAGATCCTTGCTCAAACCAGCATAAATGCATATTCATGGTAGTAAGATTCAGTTGTATTGCCTTTTGTTATATGGAAATTCAGTAGAAGTATGAAATTTGGTGAAGTCTCAATACAGTATGTCTATGGTATGGTCAACGTACTTTTACTGTATTTGATACTATACGGTATACCTCATGTCTTTGATACCTGTCCACCCCTAAACCAAAAAAAGGCCTCCAAACCCCAAAAAAATTAACAAAAACCTAAAAAGGCATATAAATATAAAACTAAATAACCAAATTTCCAAGGAATGATATTTTTGCTAATTTATTGTGCATTCCTGAGGATGAAATTCTTCTAAAATGTGGAACAAAATGAATTTTCTTCGTATCTATGAGATGTATACTTCTGTATTGGATCTATACTAGATTTTCTTGTTATGCATTTTTTCCACACTGAATCGTATTCAAATCTTGCTACTATGTATGAAATCCATTGAATTCCCCATCTGAGAGGCCAATGTAATAAATTTACCTAGAGTATTACCAATGGCCAAAAGAAATTTATGGTTTGAAATATTCAACAGGGACATTGGGCATTCTAACTTAGATCAGAATTGATGATAACGATTATGTATGTGGGTTGAAGCCTAGTTTTTAGACCCTTATAGAGAGACTAACTTTACCCATAAACCAATGGCCGTTATTGATAGTTAATGCTGACTACCAAAAAGAGAAATTCTAGGATAATTAATCCTTTGGTGCAAGGGTGGATCACCATAATATCCTTTAAGAGACAACCCTAGGATTCAAATACCAAGCCTAAATGTCTTTTAGCTTTTGCCATAAGCCATTACGTTTGCAAATCATCTAATTCTTCAGGAAATAATCTTATTCCTTGACTAATGAGGGTCCAAGTTGCAGAATTGGTACCATGGTGGCCTTAATGATGCCAAGGATGGGATGGAGGGATTGAGAGAGAGAGAGAGAGAGGGAGGGAGAGAATTTTTAAAAGAGGCCTTTCCATGGGCTGCACCTTCGAAGGGTAGAGCCTTTAAGACCCCTTTTAAATTTAATGTAATACAATATATATTTTCACAAATAGTTTTTAATAATTTTCCTATGTTATTATCTGTTACAAATTATCCATAAAATCATGGCATTGGGTATAACAGTGAAGGGAGGCAGAGGGAATGAACTCAACATTAACTTCAGAATCAAACGTTGAATAGAGTGACTTGACAATGTGCAAACAAGAATTAGAGGATTGAATGAAGGAATGAGACAGATAATTTGAGAGTATAATATAGATGCATTGGTCTCCTCTGTTTTAATTTAAATCTTTAATTTATTGGTGGGTCACAGTAGGGCCTTCCATCCACCACAAAAAAGGAAGGAGGAAGCAGTTGGTTAGCATTTAGATGGTTTCACTAAGGAAGGAGGAAGCAGTTGGTTTAATTTAGACATTTTTAGTTTTCTAGAATTAGACTGATCTACATATTGGTGGATATCTACAATGTTTCCTGTAGCTGTACTTTGCAGTTGGTTAACATTAATTTTTTTTAATATAATCACAGAACATTCGCAGAACAAGATCAATTTCATGAGGTATTGACCCCATATGGGACAAGGAATTTGAGTTTAATGAGATTGAAGGTGGTCGGTATTTGAAATTAAAATGCTACAATATAGAATTTCTTGGGGATGATAGTATGGGAAGTGCCCATGTGAATTTGGAAGGACTGGAAGAAGGAGAAAGCAAGGATCTTTGGATCCCCCTTGAAAAATTTACAACAGGTGAAGTAAGACTCAAAATTGAGAAGAAAAAGCAAGAGAAAGACACTGAGGTGAGTTCATTTTGGTTTATATGTAATGTTATAATCAAACTTTGTTATATTTTTTTCATTTGTTCCCTTGATCACTGTTTGTATACTTAAAGCTTATCATTCAAGTGACCTAACATGTATCCTTCCGTGCTTCTATTTCTTGTCTGATGATATTGAAAGCTTGAAACATAATTATCATATGTTTTCTCATTGGGTACACTATTTGATATGTCTTTTTAGTTGTCATTTGATTTATGAATTACCAAGCAAGCAATATAAGATTTTGTTTAGTTTGTTTTATATGGGTTTGACAAGAAATCATCTCCATTACATAATGGGGAAAGCTACAAACTCAACATATCCCAAAGGGACTTCAGAGTTCATGCAAGACGGCTAAGAGAGTGTTGTCTGCCCTCATCTCTATGAAAACTAGGACAAACATTAAAAATTTAGGAGAGTGGGAAAATGAACAATGAACATTTTATCTATTTCAAAAATCCATTGTGGATAAGCTGAAAGATTAGCTCAAATGCAATATCTGAAAGACTAATTTTTTTATAAATAATCATCACACAAACTGAAGAAGATAGAAATTTCCACAGGTCGATTACAAGGAAGCAAGTGTTATAATTGCAAAACTTTATGAGTAAATGTGTGCAATTGAGGAATGAAATGCAAGTGTGATATCTTCCATTTGGAATACCATCTAGATTTCATTTACTCTCTCTGTCATCAACACCTTGGAGTGTTCCATGTTCTGCCTCTGAATGTAATGGAACAGGCTGCAAATGCAAATTAACATTCCCTACCTTATTTTTTTGAAAAATATCAAAAAAATATTTACAAAAAGAAATGTACAAAATGACTAAAGAAGAAATAACTTGTAAGCAACTATGTAGCATATAAATTGCACTCTTGACATCTTTGTGAGCCAACATGCCATTCTTCTACCTTTACAAGTTGTGGGAGAGAGCTGTTAATCATGGAGACTATGATTGCAGAGAATGATAGGGTTGTCACTGAGAGTAATATTGAAAGTACTTCAGCTCCATCCCATCTGGATTCAATTTTTTGAACACTTCGAAGTGGATGTCTAGGAAATTGTTCGAGTAGCTGGGCTGATGATAGTCAGTAGATTAGATAAATGAGTGGCACTAACATAGCATTGGGGATTGATGAGCGGTTTGTTTCTCTGTTACAGAGAGCTCAGCCAGTTGATGATAATCCATCATATAGGTGAATCTACTGCTTTAGAAGCTGCAGAAGATGGTACTAGAATGACAAAAAATATACAATCACAGGAAAATGATATACAAAGAACTGAGGAACATGGGAAATCCCATATTTAATAAAATAGTGCCAATAATACCAACACTATTTCAACTCAACCTTTGCAACAAGCTTCTTTGGAGCAAGGAACTCAGACTATAGGTGTTTTTCACCATGACCTTGCGATGCAAGATGAGCGCAATGAGCGAGTCATGCGTGATATTGAAGCTGTGAGCCAAGCTAGTAGTGGTAGTGGTGCTACATTAGGTGAAAGCCTTCATAGCTTGGAAGTAGAAATTGGAAGTGCCGATGGGACTAGAAACCTTGGATAGATTGATGCATCAGGAAATATGGAAGGTGTGCAAGATGAAAATAGTAATAGAGAACAAGCCCAGCCAGAAATTGCCAGAAAGAGTAGTCAAAATGTGCCTGCTCATACTCCCAGTGAGCAGCAGCAAAATACTATGGTGGCGGGATCTATTTGTATTGATCCTACATTCCTAGAGGCTCTTCCTGAAGAGTTAAGACCAGAGGTTCTTTCTTCCCAGAAGAATCAGGTGGCACAACCTACAAATAATCAACCACTAGCTACTGAGGAGATTGATCCAGAATTCCTTACTGCCCTTCCTCTATATATACAAGCAGAGGTCCTTGCACAACAACGATCATAGAGATTGCTTCAGGCTCATCTCTTTGATGGACAACCTGTTGATATGGATAGTGCTTCAATACTTGCAATGTTTCCTCATGAACTTCGTACTGAGGTATGATCTTCTTGTTAGTAGTTAACAGTAATACTTTACCCTTTTACTAGTTTATTTTGTATTAATATTTGACTAAACCTTTTTATTGCACTGAGAGTAGGGAGGTGCTTACAACCTAGCATGGGGAGATGTTGAAAGTGTTTTGTTGTGTAACATTATGTAACATGACATTCCCATAAAATAATAAACAAAATTTCAAACGATGTAGGCTTAAACAAATATCTTGAACTTGGTTTTCAAATGGTTAGAAATGTAGTTAGTTATTTGGTTAAAAATGTGAGACAAATGGTTAGATAATGTAGTTAGTTATTTGGTTTTTTGAACTTGTTTTGGACATCATGTAGAACCTTGATGTGACTATCCATTGTTGAGAGGAAAAAGGTAAAAACA
Source organism: Pseudotsuga menziesii (assembly GCA_001517045.1). Taxonomy (NCBI): domain Eukaryota; kingdom Viridiplantae; phylum Streptophyta; class Pinopsida; order Pinales; family Pinaceae; genus Pseudotsuga; species Pseudotsuga menziesii. Next base: position 76,398 of record LPNX010834910.1, on the reverse strand, counting down.
TATCTCTATTTGTCAATTGATTTTAACAATATTTGTGTAGATATACTCTGATTTTTATCAAGCCTTTGGTGTTTTTTCTCTTGATTTTGAAAAATAGTCAAGTAGTGAGTGCTTAGCCATGTTTTAGACATCATGTATAACCTTGATGTGACTGTCCATTGTTGAGAGGAAAAGGGTCAAAGGAAGAGTGACAAACTAGTGTTAATTTAGGAAATGAATGTGATCTCTATGATTTTGATCATTGTGGGTGAAGTAATGTGCATCCACAATATACATTGAAAGAAGCAAGGTGCATTGTAGAATGTATGTGGGGTATCATGTCAATAAACTAGGTAGAAATATAAAGGGTTATAAAAAATGTAAATGAAAAAATGGATACATGCAATATATAGTGAAAATAGGGGTTTTCTAAAATCGGGAAGGAATATTGGGAGGGGGTTAAAAAAAATGATTTTGGGAGGTATTTTCCAATATTTTTTGAAAATAAGGGTATCGTTTCAGATGCCACAAATGAACATGCTATGGCATGGTTTCACTAAGTGAAGACCCCGTGGAAATATACATGTATGATGGTATGTTTTACACTATGTGTGCATTGCAATCTAAGATGCCATACATTTCTAATCTTCTATAGGAAGTAGTTTTCTCTTTATACATGTATGGTGGTACCTTTAAAGGGCATCCATCTTGATTAAGGACATCATCCATGGAATAGACAAGAAAAAATACATATGTAAAATCTTTGAGCATCTTCATTGTATTAGCATTATCTTTAAGAAAAATATGCATTAGAAACATTACATGTAACAATTAGAGAATGTAACGAACATAAGTGTATAAATATACAATTTGAAATATATAAGAATAATAATAATAATAATAATTAATGAAATGGCACATCCTATTTAAAATCCATGACCTATTGAAAGGACATGACTTACCAACCATTGTGACTAGTCAATGCTATAAGTACACCCTCACGTGGCTATTCTATCATCATCTCATATTTTTCTTATTCAATATACAATTTACATATATCTTTCCTTAATGGATTTTGACCCATTGTCCTTTTTAATGGATATTCCATAATTGAATTATGTTTATAATTGAGAATTAAAATAAGTTCATTTAAGAGAAATATTCCACAACATGAGAAGTTGGGTAACAAGGTAGTAGAGCAATGAAATAAATTTAATAACAAGGTAACAAAGAAATTAAATACTGTTTAACGATATTATTATATTTGACATCATTTTTGGATCTGAAATCAACATTACAGATATCATTTTCACATCGGAACATGTGTTAAATGAACATGATCAACATCAAACATTGGGTATTTAATGTCAAACATTTTCCATTTTGAACTACATTTGTCCTACATTCACTCAACTATAGCATACATAGCTAAGGCCTTGGGCTGAGGTCATGCCATCCTTTAGCTTCCCTTAAAGAGTTGTTACCTTTTGACAGTTTCTAGACTTGAAATGTGGCATTGCATGTTTGAATTTGATTTTTAAGTTTTTGAGCTAGGTCATGTCACACCCCATCCCTCGAGGGCATACACAACCAATCTCCAGTCTAGTGAGGTCAAAACATTCATAAGTTGTGCTTCACTCCTTTCCACATTTCTTGACCTTGGCTTGAACTGATAAAGGTTGCATGTAGTTTGTTTGGGGGTTTCTTCCTATTTGGATAGGACAAGCCTAGACTATGAATTCCATGTAAATACTCTATGTACTTTGAAATTAATTTTTTATGATTTTGCATACTTAATAACAATTTGGTTATTATTTTTTTAAATTAATTAAAGTTGACAAACCATTTGAACAACCATCTTGAGATTATCCTTTCGTTTGTGTCAACAATCCACCCTTGTCTTGTTGAATTTCCCTCCATTCCTTTACATTTCTTTCACTTTAAAACAATCAATGACCTTCAAAGTTTACTTTCAAACTCCATGGTTGACCTTATTGGCATGGTCAGCTCTTTCTTCCCTACATCTATGTTAGGAACCCATGTCAATCCTTCTCTTTACCGTGTTAGTATATTGTTGTTGGACGCATATGCTTTGTAAGTCATCCCATAGTAATTGTTGATCCATAGTTTGTGTTATTATTGTTGGGCGCATATGCTTTGTAAGCTGCCTGTAGTATTTGTTGATCCATAGTTTATATTGGCCCATGGTTTTGACCCATAGTATTGGTGCCTAATTTTAGTATAGAAGTGTGTGTTGAGGCCAAGGAAGGCACCGTAAAGTTATTTTGTATTGAGCTTGCTCAAAGGAGGTTTCCCCCTCGAAGTGGCCTACGATTAATATAAAATTGATTTTGAGTTCTGCTGCTATATCGTGTATTTTGATTAATTATTTGCTGCAGGGTCCTCACATCTGGTATCAGAGCACTTTCTTGGGCTCGTTGGGTGAAATTTCTGCCCAATTTTTTTTTTCGCTTCTGTGGGAAGTACTTGGGCATAAGCCCTAAAACTCATTGTGAGGAGTACCACAGGAACCCCGAAGTCGCTGGCCCATTGGGAGGACCTGCCAGCGAAAAGGGCAACGAAACCTACCTGATTGACTAGTTCCCACCCGTGAGGTAAACCAAGAGCTGTCGTTTGTGGCCAAGCGGTTATCAGTTTTACCTGAGCCATGGAGTGAGGGGTACTGCCCCAATACGCATTGGTGGCTGAGTGAATCCCTTAAACCGATAGGAAGCCGCACATACCTGGGTTCCATATCTATTTTTAGTTGCACAATCACAGATTTCCTCTGTCCAGAACTGTTGCCGGTCAGTTCCGTGCCATTGTAGATCTATTTGTTGCTGATCACTTCCACGTCGTTGTAGATTCCCCTGTTTTCGGAGTATAAAATTCTATTTTTTCAGCTATATCTCCTTGGTTTCAACTCTATTTTCCCTGAAACTTCACTGACACCTCTGCAATTCCATTCTGCATATTTCATTCCTAAAGACCCTATCCCAAATTCCACTTCCCAAGACCCGAAATCCCACATTTGTCTATTTTTAGGGTTTTCCATAACTCCTTCGATTTTCACCCAAACGCCTTCAAATTTTGCCACCGTATTCCTTTCCTCATTCTGCTTCTTTCTCCCTCTATACCAAATTTTCTCATTCTTTCACCCCGCTCCTAAAATCCCCATTTTTTGCTTCCCTGTCCTTTCGATAGTGTCCAGAACTTACTCAAACCCAAATTACCAATCCAATTTTTTCCCAAATCCATATTTTCCTCTACTGAAATAGTTTCTGTTTTTGTTTTTCTACCCACTCCCCCCCACCCAAAAAAAAAACTCCTGGTTATGGTTGTCACCCGCACAGGAGCAAAAACCATGGAGGAAGCATTGTAGCCATCCAAGCCAAACTCTAGGAACTGGATGAAAAATTTCTCGGTCTCCATCTTGACCATTCAGCTATGAACACCAGATGACAGTCCGAGTCTTCATCAAACAATGGGTTCTCTTCTTCCAGCAATTTTCGCGGTCCGAAGCTAGATTTTCCTCGCTTCAATGGTACTGATCCGACTGGATGGATCTATCATGCAGAATAGTATTTTATTCTTCATAATACTTTTGATGTCAACAAAGTTCCACTTACCTCCTTTCATTTGGAACAGGAAGCTATTCAATGGTATCGTTGGTACATCAAGGCTCATGAAGAGCCAAAATGGCCTGATTTTTGCCAGCTCCTTTTGCAACGATTTGGTCCTAGTGCTTTTGATGACTTCACAGGAGCTCTCACTAAACTTTGCCAAATTGGCACTGTGAAAGAGTATCAAACTGAATTTGAGAAACTAGCTAATCACACTAAAGGATTACCTGATGACTTCTACCAGAGTTGTTTTATCAGTGGTCTAAAGGAAGCAATTCACTCTGAGGTCAAAATGTTCAGTCCCAACACAATGATGGAAGCCCTGGGGTTGGCTAAGTTGGTAGAAGACAAGATGGCATCCCAACAGTGATCCAAATCCTCTTTTGTTCCCTTCCAAAATATGGGTTCTCAATGACCTCCCATTCTGCCAGCTCCTCGCTCACCTCCAATCAAGCATTTGTCTGAAACAGAGATGCAGGCATGCAAAGAAAAAGGGCTTTGTTATAATTGTGATGAGAAATTCAGTCGGGGACATCGATGTGTTCAAAAAAAGCTCTATCTCTTGGATGTGGATTCTCCACCGGCCTCTGAAATTGGTGAAGAAGCTCCGATACAATGGATGCTCCGGTTGACATTCAGGAGCCGCCTACTGACCCTCCCTCTCAGGACGACCAGCCTGAGATATCCCTCCATTCTTTAGCTGGAGACACTGCCCCCCAAACAATGCGGGTACACGGTTACTTCAAGAAGCTTCCTCTTATAATACTCATTGATTCTGGCAGCACTCATAATTTCATTGACCGTCGGATTGCCAAACAAGCTGATTGTTTTATCCATCCTTGCTCCAACTTTGAAGTCATGGTTGCCAATGGGGGAACCTTACCTTGAAAAGGGAAGTGTCGTAATGTACGTATCTATGGGAGATTATAACCTCCGCTCTGACATGTTTTCCTTGACCTTAGGCAAATGTGATGTGGTTTTGGGCGCTCAATGGCTGCGCACACTTGGCCCCATATTATGGGATTTTGCTAAACTTTGGATGTAGTTCTCCCCTGATGGACACAAACACACATTGAAAGGATTACAACCAGGGTCTCTCAGCATCATCAGTTCACATCGCATGGAAAAAATCCTTAAGAAGAGCTCCCATGGTGTCATCGCTCAGCTCCATTCCATTCAAATGCAACCATCAGCGGCCCCCACTACTCCTTTGGATCTCCAACAAATTCTTGATCGATATACAGGTGTTTTTGCTGAACCAGTGGGAATTCCACCTTCACGACCAGAGGACCATCGTATTCAGCTCCTTCCTGGAAGCATTCCTCCCAACATCAGGCCCTATCGCTACCCATTTCACCAAAAAATAGAGATTAAACTCCTCGTTAGGGACTTACTGAAGCAAGGTATTATTCGCCCAAGCACAAGTTCCTTTTCTTCACCAGTTTTTCTTGTCTGCAAAAAATATGGGTCATGGCGCCTCTGCATTGACTTCCGAGCACTTAATCACCTCACCATCAAGGATAAGTTTCCAATTCCTGTTATTGATGAGCTTCTTGATGAGCTTCATGGTGCTCAATTTTTCTCCAAGTTGGATCTTCGCTCTGGGTATCATCAAATTTGGGTTCATGAGGATGATATCCCTAAAACAGCTTTCCGCACACATGATGGCCACTATGAGTTTTTGGTCATGCCCTTTGGTCTCACTAGTGCTCCTTCCACATTCCAGGCCTTGATGAATAAAATATTCCGACCCTATTTGCGGAAATTCATTCTGGTATTTTTTGATGATATCCTCATCTACAGTAAAACATGGGCTGGACATCTCCAGCATCTGGGTCTTGTAATGCAACTTTTCTCTGATCATCATCTCCATGCCAAAAAGTATAAATGTGTTTTTGTCCAAAAGGAAGTTGAGTATCTCGGGCACATTATATCAGCACAAGGGGTTCGTGTGGATCCTGCCAAAATCACTGCCATGAACAATTGACCGCCTCCTAAGACACTCAAGAGCCTTCGTGGTTTTTTGGGGTTGACTGGCTACTACCGCAAGTTTGTCAAGGATTATGGGAAGATTGCAGCTCCATTAACTGCTCTGTTGAAAAAGGATGCTTTTACATGGACACATGTTACTGAGTGTGCATTTGACAAGCTGAAACAAGCTATGTGTACTACACCTGTTCTAGCTATGCCCAATTTTTCCAAGCCCTTCACTATTGAGAGTGATGCTTGCGGCAATGGACTTGGTGCTGTTCTCCTTCAAGATGAACACCCCATTGCGTTCACCAGCAAAGCCCTTTCCGGTAAGAATTTAGCTGCCTCTACATATGAGAAGGAAATGATGGCTATTTTGCATGCAGTACAAAAGTGGCGACCCTACCTCTTAGGGAATCATTTCTGCATCAAGACCGATCACCAGAGTCTGAAATATTTCCTAGAACAGTGTGTATCCTCCCCAGCACAATAGAAATGGGTTAGCAAACTCATGGGTTATGACTATGAGATCACTTATAAGAAGGGTAAGGACAATATTGTGGTGGATGCCCTTTCTCGCACATTTGATGACCAAGGTTCTCTTTCTGCTATCTCTATGCTTGTTCCAAATTGGTTGCAATCGGTTCAACAAGGTTATGTCAATGACTCTTCATTATCTCAAATCATCCAGTGCTTGGACAACAACCCTTCTGTTGTCCCAGATTACTCTTGGGATGGTGCTTCACTGAGATACAAGGGTCATCTGGTGCTTCCCCAGAACACAGCTCTTCAACAAGCTATCTTCTATGAACTCCATGCTTCTCTGTCAGCTGGGCACTCTGGTTTTCTCAAAACATATGAAAGGGCACGGCGCAACTTCTTTTAGCAGGGCATGAAATGGAAAATTCAACAGATGGTGGCTGAATGTGATACCTGCCAGCGCAATAAGGGTGAAACAACACCCCTTTCAGGATTGCTCGAACCCTTTCCCATACCTACCCGGATATGGACAGATATTTCTATGGATTTCATTGAAGGGCTCCCTAAATCTGGAGGGAATACTGTGATTTTGGTTGTGGTTGATCGCCTCTCCAAATATAGTCATTTTTGTGCTCTCAGCCATCCCTATACAGCCTCCTCCGTTGCTCAAATTTTCCTGGACCAGATCTTTCGTCTTCATGGAATGCCTTCTTCCATTGTCTCGGATCGTGATGCGACTTTCACCAGTCATTTTTGGACAGAACTCTTTCACCACACTGGCACCAAACTGAATATGAGTTTAGGTTATCACCGACAAATGGATGGTCAGACTGAAATTATCAATAAATGCTTGGAAACTTATCTTCGTTGCTTCTCCTCTGAGCAACAACATCAGTGGGAAAAGTTGCTCCCTCTCGTTGAATGGTGGTACAATACCTCTTACCACACTGCCTCTAAAATGACTCCATATGAAGCAGTTTATGGTCAGGCACCGCCAGTTCTTCTTCCTTACACCCCCAGTAGTTCTCCAGTTCAGGCAGTTAATGCAGTCCTCTGAAACTGCGATGAGGTTCTTCACATTTTGCGTGAAAATATTCACATGGCAAGAAATCGCATGAAGCAACAAGTTGATCAGCACCGTTCTGAGCGCACTTTTGAAGCTGGTGATATGGTTTTTCTTCGTCTCCAGCCTTACAAGCAATCCTCACTAAAACTCAAAGGGTGTCATAAGCTCACTCCAAAGTTCTATGGGCCATATAGGATTCTTCATAAGATTGCGTCTGTTGCTTATAAATTGTAACTTCCGCCTTCTTCCCGCATTCATCCAGTATTTCATGTCTCTTGTCTGAAGAAAGTTCTTGGCAGCAACATCAAAGGCCAAACTATTTTACCAGAACTGGATAATGAAGGATCCATCTTTTTGGAGCCGGAGGCTGTCCTAAATAAGCGCACCCGTCAGCTTCGCTCTCTCTCTATCACAGAGGTCTTAATTCAATGGCACGGAATGTGGCCCGAGGATGCTACGTGGGAACCACTCCTTCAGATTCAGCGACAATTTCCACATCTAAAGCTTTGAGGACAAAGCTTTTTCTAAGGGGGAGGGGATGTTAGGAACCCATGTCAATCCTTCTCTTTACCGTGTTAGTATATTGTTGTTGGACGCATATGCTTTGTAAGTCGTCCCATAGTAATTGTTGATCCATAGTTTGTGTTATTTTTGTTGGGCGCATATGCTTTGTAAGCCGCCTGTAGTATTTGTTGATCCATAGTTTATATTGGCCCATGGTTTTAACCCATAGTATTGGTGCCTATTTTTAGTATATAAGTGTGTGTTGAGGCCAAGGAAGGCACCCTAAAGTTATTTTGTATTGAGCTTTCTCAAAGGAGGTTTCCCCCTCGAAGTGGCCTGCGATTAATATAAAAGTGATTTTGAGTTCTGCTGCTATATCGTGTATTTTGATTAATTATTTTCTGCAGGGTCCTCACAATCTACGATTCAGGAAAAAGACGGTTCTAAAACAAGTAGACGAACCATTTTCCTTAGAGACACATCATGTTTTAGCATCGATGTCACTCTTTGGGGTCATCATTGCCACAATGAGGATTCTCATCTTACTTCATTATACTCCTATGATCTACCATGTCCTTGAAGTCAAGGGTGGTTGTCTTACTGATTACAATGGTAAAATAGTTGGAAGTGTTCCCAGTACTACCTTGCTTATCAATCCAGATATTGAGGAAACCCATCTCCTTCAAAAATGGTTCACTGATCATGGATTTCGTGCTACATCGCCATATTTGACTCACAAGTACATAGGCTCTATGTCTCAAACAAACCCAACTAAAACAATATTTGAATTGCAAAGCATGCAACCCTTTGATAAGGCCCTTTGGTTCTCTGTACACACTTCCATCGTTGACATTAACATGGACAAATTCAATTTCCTTGCATGCCCTCTCTTTGTTGATGGCATTCAATGCATGAAAAAAATTACACATAGAGCTTACAACACTTGGAATTGCAACAAATGTGATGGTGAATTCACAGAATGTGACTACATGTACATTTTAAATCTTTCCTTGCAAGACCACACCAGCCAGATCAATGGGGCCACAGCTTTTGATGATGCATCCAACCAACTACTTGGTGTTTCTACAAAATATTTATGCCTCCTCGCCATTGAGCCCTCAACCATAAATAATATCTCTCTACAATTAACTTTGTGACAATACCTTTTCACCTTATCCATGAAGACAAAGACTTTCAACTCCACTACAAGATTGAATACAACCATTGTCAATTCTGAATAGATTCCTTATGTTGTTTCATCAGCTAATCTTCTGGAAGAAATAAATGCACTTACTACCCAAATCCATCCTATTGCATTCCATCTCTAACCTCCCCTTCGTACACTCCACCCTTCGTTTATTAATCCATCCACCCGTTTAAGTCACCCTCCCACATCTAACTCTTCCCTCACTCCTTTGTTCTACCTCCATATATTCAAGACAACATACCCCACAATAGAACATCCTATGTATCCAAATGCATTCCACCTCATATCCACCCAATTATGTTTCTTCCACTTCACCATGATTGTTATATCCCCGGCCCCTTTCCTTCCTTCATTGCTTGTATATAGAATTTTACTGTAATTTCTTGTCATTTTACAAATATCTACAATGTATTAAGCTACTATTAATTTTTTGCTCACATTACTATATGTGTTATCCTATACATTACATGGTTTTTTTTAAGCTTGACTTACATTGGTTCAAATACACTATATTTATCTATATGTGTCCATCCAACATTTCAATTTTTCTTACATGTATACAATGTTTAATATGTCATCTATGTGGTCTTTTTTATTCTACTATGCTACTCCTTGCTTACTTTTCACATACATTATGCTCCACATACATCCACAAATGATTTATACCTTCTTTCTTGCAACACTTTCGCAATGCCTTTATTTCTATATGCACAAATACATTTTTATTTGTAGTTTGCATTTCTTGTTTTTAATATACATGCCTCAACGTTTTCTTACAAGCACACATTTATATAAAATTTGAAAATTCCATCAATGTCTCCTCCAGGTTCAAGGAAAAATCCTCTTCAACAACCTATTTCGTTCGATAGTGCACATGAACAAAGAAATGCACGCAGAAGGATTCTTTATAACCAAACAAAAAACCACCAAAATGAGCAAAGAAGTCTTCTTTATGAAACTAGACGTGCAAACATCAATGCTTCAATCAACCCTACCCAAATGCACACATCCAATACATACCCCCTCCAACCACCTACTTACCATATGGTAACTTTTTTTCTTTCTTAACCAACTTGCTAACCTCCACCGACTACATGTTTGCTCGATATGCAAGGAATCATATCCAAATATGAAAACAATTTTTTCATATGGCATCTATATGTAGAAATAATAGATCAATTCTATGAGCAATGATGCTAAGAATAAGCACATGAAATAGATCTTGCTACTAAGAATTCTCACAAGCATACACAGGAAAAATAGAGAGAAGAAAAGAGACTGAATCACGTGAATGAAGAGATAAATATTGGTGTGTAACCTTCCATTTAATAATGATGAATAATAGTGTACATAAATAGTACATCCCTCATAGGAAAATCAAGTTGTATGGAGACAAATCATAAATCTTAAAAGGGCCGACTTACCAAAATATAGCAAACCCCCATAGGTGGCTAAAGCGCTTGCCAAATCTATCAAGGACCCCACGAATTGGAAAAAGTATGAGTGAGTTGTCAAGGATATGGAAAAAACATGCTAATCCTAGAAAATGGAGGAATAGTCATGAAGGACGGGTTGGGTACAAAAGCACCCAATTTCCTAGTTGACTAGCTTTACCTTATCGATAGAAAAGCAGGAAAAGCAGAATTTGGTGTAAAGTATTGTATACTAATTATGGATGGTCAAAAGGTGGTCAATATCAACCCAGAATTGGAAATAAATCATTCCTAGGAGATATATGGCATGTATTGAATTTAAGGTGCAAGTGGATGCCAACTAATTAAGCTAGTCAGTGAATAATTAATCAAATAATGATTAATTATTTTATCCTAAGTTATGAGTGGGTTTAATATATTCCAACACCCATTTATAAGTATGACTTTATGATGGTATGACAAACAATATAGATGCATATACGGCCCAACAACAAGGCTATGGTCACCCTTTAACAATTATTATGTCCGGAAAAGTGAGGAAAGAGAAAAAACCACATGGGAAAAATCCTCCCTCAAGAAAGGACAAGGCACAAAATTTGAAATAATTTCTTCAACATATCCTTATATTCACTTGAATGATCTAAATGAAATTCTTCTACATGGAATACTTGTTGAAGAAATCATGAACTCCATGATCATACGCTAGAGTGTAGAACCTACAAGAAGGAAGAGAAGAGAATCCTTGTATCTAATCATTTGATGAACTAGAAGCATTATCTGAATGCTTCTTGATGCTTTCAAACTATGATATTCAAACATAATCTGAAACGGAAAATATATTTGTGCATACTCCTTGCCAAAGAGTACAAAAATTAAGACAATTTATTTCACACCCAATTGCCCGAACAGCTACAAAATTGTGATGTGAATCACATGTCAATATTCCAATCTGATGTAGCACCTTTCTAGATCTGATATGAGGCTGATAAAACTTTGATATATCAGAAATATTAGCATATGGAATAGAAAATACAAAGGATTCAGTGGCTCCATGAATGATATAGGGATAGACAAGGAAACTTATGAGCAACTGGGGAAAACTGATAGGTATAAAAATATGAATGATGGATGGGAATAATATTTGAACCATAAGTGTTTAGAATAGATACACACATTCTTAATATAAATCCAAATATGATTAAGGACATGGATAACTGGCCACTGAAAGATAGGAAAGACTTCAAACCATGTAAGATAAATATCACTTCATAAGAGACCAATGAGGAATCAACTAGTGAACTTGGGATTTGTATAGTATTAGGATTATTCAGAGGTATGGTAGAAAGTATGGATGATGGCATTATATGTGTATCAACCTGAAATATGCTTCTATATCAGAATCCAAAGGATCACATATAATCATATCAATGGACTCATGGGAATACACTGGTAATGAATCCTTTGTATGAAAGGAGGAAAGAATGAGATGTTCACAATATTCAAGAAGGCTCTGAGTATTGATGCCAAGAACAAATTAGGAGATGCTTAAGCACATGATATCAATTAAGGTAAGTCGTATGACACAAATAAGGATTTATTTGGCTAATAAAACATCCTAGAAATCACTGGGTTGCGCACCATCAATGAGAGAGGTATGCACAAGGTGTGAAGAATCTGGCACATAGATCTTAGAATATAAGATATGATATTTAGAGAAAAAATAATGGGTTATATGATCATCATAAATATCAATAGAAGCTCCATATTTTACTTCTTTTTCATCATTAGTATCACAAGAAGAAACATCACCTTCAAGAGACACAAAAAAAGATGGCCCTTCAATATTTTCTTCTTCATTAAATGAGGAAGCATTTGAATCAAAGAGGGTAGAAGCAACATGAAATGTATGAGAAAATTATTCATCATGATAAAATTCATCAGAGAATGTAGAGGCCAATAAATATTGAGAGAGAAAACAAGAGGAGATACTGGGTTCACTCCATGCTTCATCTTCTATTTACTGCAAACCAAAAGCTTTGTCCAAATTCTTCCAAAGCTCAAATGGATACTCAATAGAATCTATGAGATGATGTATATTTGTAGACATTCCCAAAAACATAATTCCATAAGCTCTATCACAATTATTAAGCCATTCAATCTTCTCTTCATAAGACTTAGTTTCACTCAATGCACCAATGGAGACATCAAAGAGACATTGCCTCTTCAAGTATGCGCTCATCTTTGGCTTTCAATCAACATAATTGAAATGAGATAGTAGAGAAACTTTTGAATCCATATATAAGTTATTGATATGCTCTAGGAGATACTCTCTGCAACCTGCAAAACAAACTAGGAGAAAATCTTGTAAGCTAGACAAGCTCTTCTTCAGAGAGGGATAGGAGACTGGATGCGCTCCTCAACTCTGTAGAACTTGATCAACCTTGCTGCTTTGATGCCATGTAGAAGATGGCAAGGTCATGCTCTCTGTAGCTCTGATACCATGTAGAAATGATATATCAATGCTATGGGAAATGATTCTAAGAAGAAGCATGGGAAATATATCTCGTTATTAAGAATTCTCACAAGCATACACAGGAAAAATAGAGAGAAGAAAAGAGACCGAATCACATGAATGAAGAGATGAATATTGGTGTATATCCTTCCATTGAGTAATGGTGAATAATATTTTACATAAATAGTACATCACTCATAGGAAAATTGAGTTGTATGGAGACAACTCATAAAGCTCAAAAAGGCTAACCTACCGAAATATAGCAAACCCCCATAGGTGGCTAAAGAACTTCCCAAACCTATCAAGGATCTCACGAATTGGAAAAATCATGAGTGAGCTCTCAAGGATATGGAAAAAAAATGCTAATCTTAGAAAATGGAGTAAAAATCATGAAGGATGGGTTGGCAACAAAAGCACCCAGTTTCCTAGTTTGACTAGCTTTACCTTATCCATAGAAAAGAAGGAAAAGTAGAATAAAGAAGAATCTGCTGTAAAGTGTTGTATACTAATTCTGGATGGTCAAAAGGTGGTCAAGATCAACCTAGAACTAGAAATAAATCATTGCTAGGATATAGATGGCATGTATTGACTTTAAGGTGCAAGTGGATGCCAACTAATTAAGCTAGTGGGTGAATAATTAATCAAATAATAATTAATTATTTTATCCTAAATATATTCCAACACTATACATGCTCTCAATGTACTAAAGATATACATGGACATCACTTCTCCATAGAAACAACATGGATCCTAGAAACCAACCATGTGAACTTGCACACCTGACTCAAATAGAAGAAATGTTAATTTCCCATGTCAATCCAATACTTCAAGTTACACATGCATGTGTTGTCCAATACAAATACTCCGACTAGAATATTAGTTTCCCATAAGAAATATCCCCAATAGCCACCTCTCTTCCATGTCTCTTGCCATATTTGGACATCCTTATTATTCTCAAATTCAATGCTGCAAATAAGCCTTATAAATTCATTGTTATCTATTCAAATGTCTTAGCTGCATTGGAATTCAAAATTTCCAGTGACCCATATTACAAGGATTCCCACCTTGAACTCCAAGCATTAAATGCTTTGCCATTTGAACCCACATATGTTCCCTCCCTTCTTCACCATGCCACAACCCCTAGTCCAGACCTACAACTTCCCTCAACCACTATTAATGATGCAACACCTTCAATGCCAATTCCAGCAAACACCCAAACCTCCTCCTTTTTTTTCACTCTTAGATTCTTGCACTGAGACAGAAGAAATTAGGTGCTTTGCATCTACAAGCCCTACCAACCCTGGAACTTCAATTGATTTGCCCCCCATTAGACTTTCTCAAATAAATGAATACAATACAAAAGGCCTCCTCTCAATGGTATTCTCAATGTTATTCACCATAGGGGTTTCCATGCTAAAACAACCCCGTCTTTACAAAATCAACATGCAATAATATGCTTTGCATCTCATCTGATTCCATGATAATAGGTTTGGACAACACCCTCACTTCGACTACTACTTTTACAACCTTATGATGTGCCATCGTATCCAAGCCACTGCAACTGTATTTGTTAAAGGTAACCTAGAAGACACCCTCCTCACAATCGTCTCAACTCTGCGTACACAACTCAACCAAATGTCAAATTCTCATATTGTTGATCATGCCATGCGTTTTGGATCTGCTCTTCATGGGACTCAATCATTTTAGAACAAAAGACAAGGTGAACTATATGATATTATCACCCAACTTGGTATCCTAGGATTTTTTTAACCCTCAATGCAGCTGACATGAAATGGCATGAACTTCACATGCTCATGCCTTCCCATCCTCCCACTTCATTTCCTTCGCAATTCCAATGGGGAATTCATAACATTATAACCCATCCACATACTATGTCTATATATATGTACCATAAATTCACCATATTCCTTGAAGAGGTCCTACTAAACACATTCCAAACAAAAGATTACTGGCGCAGGTTTGTTCCTCTCACTCGTTGCATTTTTTTCCCCTTGTACTACTTGACATTTTGACTATTTCCCTAACATTCTGTTTTTTTTCCTTCCCTTATTTCCATAGGTATGAATGGAAAAACAAAGGTTATGCTCATATACACAGATTTCTTTGGTTGGAGGATGCACCTAATATAGACAGGATTGATTGGAATGATTCCCTCACGGTGGATACTTTAAAAAATACTTCGATAGATTCTTAATTGCATGGAACCCTCATCCCACACACCTTCGTGTCCCTGCATTCCATCGATCATCTCACCAATACCCTTGCACACTTGCGTCATCCTCCATACATGAAGGAAACCAAAATGACGACTATGAAGCCCTTGTTAATTCTATGCAACGACACACAAAATGCAATGAATCCTCTTGCCTTTACAAAACAAGCACAACCCTCATTTATCGCTATGGTTTCCCCTTTGAATCGCATGAAACGTCTTCTATGTTCATGGATGATTCTGGGAAAAAAATATATATCCCGGCTAGAAATGATGAACTTTTTAACATACACAACCCTCTTATGTTCTTAGTATGGTGAGCTAACGTTAAATGCCAACCTGTGTTCTCCCGTCATGATGTCCTCACATACATTTCAAAGTATGTTTCAAAATTAGAGAACAAATTTGAGAGCTAATATGACATTCTAACATGTATTTCCCATGTCGCCCCTGCATAAGAGGGAATCTTATTTCCTATCCTAAAACTATTATCAGAAACCGCGGCTTATCGAGGCATTGGTGTGCAAGAGACCCACTAAATGCTACAAAAACTTCCGTTGAATCTTTGCAGGTGTACATTTGTTTCCCTAAACATTTCCCATACCATTTTCAAATGTGTATCTTTAGACCTCCCCAACACCCCCCACCAACCAGCTTCATTTATGCATACATGCAAAGACCCCCTTCACTTGAACAACTACCCCTTCTCGAAGCTTCTTGTTCTTTGTCCTTCTTTGCACATAGACATGAATGTCAATGGAATACCCACAAACTGACCAAGATTGTGTGTGTCCTTCCTTGCTTCCTTGACATACCTCCTTTAACTTCTCCTCTTTATGTCAATTTCTGTTGGAGCGAACTCCTCCTATACAAACCTTTTCGTGAATTTCCAAATGACATTGGCTCCTCAGACTTGGAAATTGTCTCTGCATGGGAACCCTTTTACAGGAGCTACAATGCCTAGCATGTTGAATGACACCCTTCATTCCCTCTAGATATTTCTATTTAGACTCCTCCCCCTCATGAATTTCATCATCCCTCCTCTATGGACATGTACGAATGGAAACGCTTCTCTCAATCCCACCCTGGAAACAACTTACAACTTGATGATCTTGACATGCTTGGTCATCGTGACTTTGACACCAAACACAATTGGGGCCACACACATATACCTTTACACTTTCAAGACTTGGCCATCTCATTTCTTGACTTGAACCACTCATCAAACCAATCACATCTACAACCTTTTTCAACTTCTGCTTCTTGTAATTAATTTTCTCCAACACAACACATATCCTTTGAAATTATTATGTTCCACTACACACAACACACTACCAAAAAACTATTGCACATGATCATCCAAGGAACTGTAGGTAAAGGAACAACTTACTTAATTGGGTGCTTGCAAGCTGCATTCTATTCATCGTCTACAGATAACTCATCCCCATTTCTCGAATCTATTTGAAAAGGCAATTTGCTATACATGACATTGCAAATAGCATTATGGTTCAATTTTATGGACTATGTTCTATTGTATTTTGTCAAACTAATAGCTATATGTTTATCATGGTTGCATTATGTTTTGTCAAACTAATACTATATATGCTTATGATGGTTGCATTGCATTTACTTGCTACTCTCGTTCACTTACCTTGAAGTGTTTGCATATTTTCTATCACTCATGCATATCAATAAATTTATATTAATATTGTGAAACGATCTACCTTTTTCGATTCCAAACTTCAAGAGCTTCATTTCTATGCTTTTTCAAAAGAATATTTGATGAGATTATGTGGAATTTGGCCTATTTCATGCTATTTCATACAACTACTCATAATTGTTACAACCCATCATAGTTGTTATTAAATTTGATAAATAGCATACCATGCTTTGTTAATTAAGGTGAAGCAAATTTTTTTGAGTCAATATATATGTTATAATGTTGAAGGTATGCACATTATAGAAAAAAATTGGCAACAATCGTTACACATAGATGTTAGCTATCCTTTTACATAGTTGTGTAAAATTGTTAAGTTCACTAAACTTGTTCTCTATTTTGAGTTTGACTATTCTCTAACATTTGATAAATTAAAGTGTTCCATTTTTTGTGGTATTAAATGCAATCTTGCACTTGCTCATTTTCATGTTACATTTTCTATCTTCTTTTACCGCCTTATCTGCGTATTATTGCACCTCCTTGAGGAAATTACTAGTTATTTAAAATTTATGGTTTATAATTATGTTTATTTTGAAAATGAACACATAAAATTCAATTCTATTAATTTAAATAATTCTTATTATGTGTAAGTTATGTTACATAACATATAAATGTTGGATTCAATGTTTTCTTTTTAAATTTAAAAACTATAAATATCCTTTTTAATACCTAAATTAGGTTTCATGACATATAAATGTTCCTAGCTAAAGAATATATGTAGGAAGTATTTTGTTGGTACATCTTGATAAATTTATCCCAAATAGGATGGCTGAGTGGAGGAGCTTTTAAGACCCTTTCATGGTGAAAGTATAGTAGTAACTTCCAAAATGGTGAAGTCAATAGTTTCTTTATGAAATTAAAAAAGGCTATAGGTAATTGTGTTTATCATTTTTATTTTAATAGATTCATTTTTCCACAATCAAATTATGATTTTGGTTGTCTTCTTAAATGTGTTTAAAACTCTTTGTTAATTTTATTTTACAATGTATGTTTTTATGGTTTAAATTTAATTATAATTTTGTAATTAAATTATGATTTTGGTAGCTCTCTATTTGTTAGAGGTTTTGGATTTGATGATTAATTTTTAATAGAAATCCAGTTATTTGTTTTTCTGAAATATGAATTGTGAAGTATCCAAATCAGTTTTTTGAATGCATAAACAGATTTAACATCCTCAAAATATGGCAAAAGAACCAAGATACCCCAAACGAACCAAGACACCCCAAAGTTTAACAACATCCTCATAATACCCCAAATTTTATCAACTATCATAATATGTTTTTTCAAGAATTAATCTAAAGTATTATGTGAAAAACAAGCAAGAAAAAAACAAGAAAATGTTGAAAAAAACTAATATTTAGACTACTACAATTTTTAAACATTTTGTTACAAGTATTTTAGAATTTAAATTTTATATTTTTAATTTAATTATAACTTTATATTTTTAATTAATTAAAAAAAATAAAAACTATAAAATTCCAATACATTATTATAAAATCATTAAAAATGTTAATATTTAATAAATAATATCTAACAAAACTATAAATATACATATGGTTAAATAAATACATGTAATATCAACATTATTATTAGTTTATATGTTTTTCCATATTCTAATAATTTTTAGGTGGCATAAATGGCCATTGCTAAAGTTCATTTAAAATAAAGATTTGTTGGTTTTTTTAATATTAATATTTTTCAAATCGTCACTACACTTTGTATCATAATCTCTAATTTGACTAAGTGTATCATTGTTGAGTTATTGAAAAATACAAATATAAGAAACATACTTGACCTTACAAAGTTTATTTTTTATCAAACTATTGTTTTATTGTGTATGGATTTTAAACATATTTGTTGTTGTTAAGGTCCTATTTATTTGCTTGACAAATGAGAAGGTGTGTTATCTTTCTTGAGTGGAGAATCAACACAATTTTTTACTGTTAACTATGCAAGTAGTGTTAGATCCCAAACCAAAGCAAGTGCTAGGTGAGATTTGTGGAAAAGGATTTATTACATGCTGCTCTATGGTAGTCTAGCACAATGAGAGTAGTAATTGTACTTCCTGCTCCTAATTCCCTCTATTAAATGAATGGACACTCTAAATCACTGGAATATAGAGGGGTCTCCATGACCGAGAAGATTTTTTTCTGAAATTTCATTGAATTATTTGTGTCTAGTCGCCTCCCATAAACTATTTCCCTAGTACTAGGTTTTGTACTTGAGAGTTGCATCAAATTGTATGTTTGATTCATTGTGAGGTTGGCATATGATACTTAATATATAATCAACTATTTGTGAAAGTCCTTAATACAACAAACCAAATTTTTTTTTGTAAGCAACCTGTTATTTTGTGTGTGATTTTCTTTGCATTTTCCATGTTTTGATTGTTTCACTACATAATTTAATGGCTATAAATGCAAGCTCATACTAGCAGTTTATTTGTGAGATATGGCTTATTTTCTTGTTCAAAGCTTCTTATGGTTTCCCAAGTCTAGTCGTTGCATTCTTGGTTTCATTTGTCTTACAGCGAAATTGTGAGATTTGCAGTAAAGAGGATTTCAGCGAAGAGGGTTTCTAGGTAAGAGTTTCTTCACCATTTACTCTAGCTATGTTTACTTTTGTTTCAACTCATAGTTATAGTTTGCAGTAACATGGATTTCGATGCGAATTTCCATTTGTTAACCCTCTCTTTTGACTTTTATGATGTGGACCTACAAACTCTTGGACAAATGATTAATCAAATTCTGTGTAAGATCAACTAATTACACATTTTGAAGACGTAGATTCGAATTTGTGCAATCTCTCTTGAATCTATGGAGATCTATAAGTTCAAATTTTGTGTGTTATAGTTCCAATGATTTTTCTTTTTCATGTTTTCTATCGTTGTGTCATTTTCCAACTTAGCAAGTTGTATAATTATTATAGATTTAGGTGTTCACTCCATAGATCTTTGTTTTTGGTGTTTGGTAATATCAAGAATTTTTACATTTAAATGATGATTTGTTAAATATTACTAATGATTTCACATTTATATAAAATCAATTAATATAGGGCCCTAAACACCAAGCGATTCCTACAGTCATGCAAAAATGCCAACTTAGATATTGCATAGTATATCATTTGCAAACTCCAGATGTTTATAAGAGATGAGTTGGAACCTAAATTTAGGGCAAAGGTGATACATACAAAAGGAATACTACTAAGAGAATAATTTAAATTTTCACCATCTCATTCTTGGAAATAAATCATTATAATTAAGATACTGATTTCTAGAGTGATCGGTTCCTAAGAGATCAAGGGGTTTATGCTTTCCATTACGCTAAATATATCATGGTCAAAGGACCACACTACAAAAGTGTTAATTTCTCAATAAAAATAATTAGTATTAGGGATTATATCCTACTATGCTTCTTCCCCGAACATTAATTAGCTATTTATTCATTGGAAAAAGATTGCATATTTCCATATGCATGGCTATTTGCAATGGTCAGAAGGGAACCCTTAATGTGCAAGTAGTTGATGTGTGGACTCACTTTTTCTATTCCTTGCAATACTATCTGCATTCTTTCTTGCTACGTAAAATGAGATATTTCTTTTATTTATTTCTCCACTTAATGTTGAATGTAAAAAATTTAATAGCCTAAATGCATGATAGTCTTAAGTTTATTACATCCTTTTTAACAAAAGCAATATGGATGTGGTGTGACTCAGGAATTAAAATGTTCTCCTAGATTCTTCACTTCACATTCCAATCATATTCAGTAGATTCAACATAGGTTTCGGGCTGTCAGATTCTAGTGTGATCCATAGTTTGGGGATTCTTCCAAACAGAGGTGATCTTATTCTAGATATAAATTTTATTTTGTTTTTTAGTTGTTAAAAACAAGAACCAAGATGAAATAATCAAAACACTATAATCTTATTTGGATTAGTCTTACTCGATTCTCTTGGAGATGGAGCTATATTTTACATTGTATGGAGGCCAATTTTGTTCCAAAATTTGAACTGAAGGTTCCCCTACTTTAGTGTCTGTCGTTTTTATATTTGTTTATATGGATAACCTCTGGATGTGTTTATATTGTCAATGTTTCTGAACTTGTAGATTATTCTATGATTGTACCAAGATGAAATAATCATCACTTTACACCCTTCTTTGTATTAGTCTTACTCCTTAATACTCTTGGAAGTGGAGCTATCTTTTGCACTGTATGGAGGCCAACGTTTTTGCAAAATTTGAACTAAAGGTTTTCCTTCTTAAGTGTTTGTCGTTTTCATATTTGTTTATATCGATAGCCTTAGTATGTGTTTATATTTCCAATTTTTTGGACTTGTATATTATTCTATCTTTAGGAGAGTTATTTTTCATCGTTTTCCCTACTATCCTTGCAAAGTTTCACTTAAACTGGCACAACTTCTCTTCTATGGTGATACATTTCAACTAATTTTCTTTCCTTCTATATGACTCAATTTTCATTGTATGCTGTGCCTCCCAAATTTTTTGGATGAAGTTCAAGGTGCAACTTCTACCATTTTGCATCCCAATGCACACTGTTTGTGTAGTGGGTGCATTTTTTTCCCTTTCTCCTCTTGACTACTAGAAGAGTGGAATTTTCCACTTTATCTAATTGTAGGATTTCCTAGTTTCCTTTGATAATGAATACATTTATATAGTTAAATGTACAATAGTTCCCACTCCAATATGGAGGATGTAGAGTTGAAAACCACTGCCAATAATTCATTTTCCTTCTAAGCATAATAGGTATCCTACACACTAAGCATGGGAAAGCATAAAAGGTCTAGAAATCTACATGAAATAGTGTTGCAGGAATTAATTGAATCATTGAATGTCTTTTCTATCCTACATTATAGACCAAAGAATCCCTTGCTATCTTTCACACTAGACAAGATTCATTATCCTAGCCTACTTGATATCAAGGATGACATTAACTTCCTATAGTGGTAATGCATCCTTTCTCTATATAAACCTATAATTGTTATTACCTCATGGAAGAAGGGAAATTACATCAACAATTAGCTGCAACAAAATCCCCTTGTTCTAGTTTGTTCCCCATGCATATGGATCAAAATGACGTTCATCCTACTGCCATCAGAATGTGAGCAAACAAATCTGCAATATTGTTGCAATAATGCAATCCAAAGCTCACAAACACAAGTGCAACCAAAGAATGGGGTTAAGGACAATGATATTGTAAGAATCTATAGCCACCAAAGAACAAGACACTTTATTCATGATCTTGTAAGAATCTCAAGTCACTAGAGCATAATACACTTTCAAGGGCTACGTGGAATAAATGTTATCACGAGCCAATTTGTTTAGATTTAATTTGTGTTTCCATGTTCATTTGCATGAGAAATTCACTCTTACAATTTAAAAAAAAACACCAATGACTATGTTAGATTCATGACAATCGTAGATCATCTCTATTTTTTGGTTTTCTTTGATAATTTTTTGTTATACTAGACAAATATATTAATGGTATTAAGTTCAATAAAAGAAAAATTAACATGTTTAGTTGGTTTTCATTTTCCTTACCTCTCTATAAACTATTGCAATGCAAAACAACATAAAGGTGCATTCACTAGAAACCTCCCTAATAAATCCCTTTGAATAGCACAAGTAAATTCCTTCCTTGAAACTTAAATCAACACAAAACAAATAACAAACTTTTTATTTCATTAATAACTTCAAGGTTACAATATGCATCTCTCTGACTCTATTGATAAACAAGCTTCAAAAACAATGACTCCCTAGCTTATTTTGAGTTCCAAATTAGCATATATACACAATATGAAATCATATGGTATATATATTATAAGGAATGCAGTTTCCAATTTATCCTTTCCCCTTGTTGTAGCTCGAATAATTTCCAACAGTGGAACAAAACGATGAAAAACATTTAAACATTTTTTCAATATACAACAAGGATTTCACTGACTCTACTCATCTATAAAGGAAAAATCAAGAATACTCATTAACAATATCTTGAAATGCAACCATAATTACCCAACGTTACTTAGAAACAAACTATAATTTGATACAAAATTGCTTAGTATAACAAAGATCAAGCTGAATAATAAGAAAAACTTCAAGGTTTTGGGAAGGCAATTAACCATTCATAATGAAAATATTTTCCACTTTAGGATCCCACCATACCGCAACTTAAAGGTTTGTACATTCTTACGCAAAGGAAAAAAGGAGAGAAAGAAAGTCAAGGTTTCCTGCTAATTATTGCTTAGTTAGTAACTCCCTTAGCTACTTTCTCTCTTTCCAACCCTTCCTTTCTTTCTTCCTTTACTGATGTTGATGATTCTAGTTTGTTTTTATTGTTGTTTATTCTACTTTTATTGTTTTTAATGATGATGACTCCATTTTTACTACTATTTTTGTTGTTGACTTTGCTTTTGCTGTTAGGGATTGCATAGTGCTACTCATCCTTGGTGGATAGAGCATAATGTACCTCTTCTAAACTAAGTATTGTTCTATATATTTTGGGGTAGTTACATATCCAAGTAAGATCATATGCCATATTGGAATAAGTTGTGGTTTCTTTTGGGTGATAAGATGAAAACTTGAAATTATTTTTTCCATCCTGTCATCTCAATATCAATGTCAAGTTATCCTAACTACCTAGAGTATGGAATGGAGTGTAGAAACAAGGGGTCTTGAACTTCAATCCTATCAACTTGTAGGTGATCCCATTAAGACCTTCAATATATAGCCAAATCTATTGAGACTTGCCTTGAGTCCTAGGAGTGAGTGTGGTTCTCTTTTTTGTATGTCCAATCTTGGTTTTTGCCACATCTTCTCTACATTCCTTAATACCTCATTTTTGGATGTGTTGATGAGTCCATTGCACTCACCAATTGTCTTCTCTCTAGCACTAAATATGCAACTAGATATTATATTAGGTGAAAAATATTTTTATATTCCTCAATTAGTTTGGTCCCTTCTATTTTTATCTTTAATTCTCCTTTCATCTTTTTATCCTCGTATCATTTTTTTCCTAGAATAAAAACATATTTTTAATTGAAGGAGAATAAAAAATACAACCATTAGGTTCTAATAACACTAAATAAATAATTTTCTCTAGGAACTTCCTATACAATATTTAAGTTCTAATAGAATGAAAGAAATAAATGTTTGTGAGTACTTCCTGATATTTCTTACTAGCTGAAAATACAAAACATAGTTATAAACTAAACTACAAAAACCAAATCCAATACCAAATTGACAAAAATGCCTACATCCATCCCTATAGGGATATGGAAATATCACCTCATACCATTTTGTAGTTTTAAAATTCATAGTATCATTATACAACTAATACACAAATGCTCAGAGCATCATATCCCCAACATAAGGGTTTGGTGACCATCTCAACCTTTGTTGCAATACGTAGTTGTGTAGGTAAAGTTCATAGAGGAGATTTCTCCTTTCAAGTATGATGCTAAAGTCCAATCCATAGAATTTACAAGGTTTTTGGAAATTTTCCTTTATCTAAGATACACAACATTCAATCCAAAATCTATTATATTTATATTTTAAGTATATACTCTAGTAGGTATCCTAAATGCTAGCATTTTTTTATCCTTTTGAATAATATACTCACATAAATGTATTAATATTGTAATTTCTTGGCCTTTTTTGTAGTTTCTTGCACTTGTTTTGGTAAGTTTGTCTTGAAATTGGTAATTTCATGGTTGAGGATTGCTAAGTTTTCATAAAATTCTATTGACTTTAGAGAAAATTTATCCTCTAGCTAGGAAATTACCTAGAAATGGTTAACGATGGAAAAAAATTCCTCGCCTCTTGATCTTGATTCTTTCTTCCATTTGGACACTTCACCTTGAGAAATTAATATATGTCTCATAAAAAATTACGATGAATGTGTGGTGATAGTAGGAATTAAAATCCTATTCCATAACCTATTTGAATCAAATCTTCTTATCCTATGGGAATTTTTTTAACAACATGATTATTGATTTCTTTTGGTACATGTGTCTTTTTAATGACAATGTTGTTGATATCTTCATTTTATTCAATAATTAGAACCCATAGCAAGATAACTTGTTCTTCTTTTGGTGGAATATTAGGAATACCAATTGGATCCTAAGTTTGGGATAATAAATTGTCCTTTGCAGTCCTATGAATCTTTGATTTATGTTATGATAATGCTCAACAAAGATTCTCTTGCTCCTTCTTAGTGTTTTTTTATTTCTAGGCTCAATAACTTCCACAACCTAGTTGAGCCAAATATTCATAGATTCTTGGGAATTTATTCATCAACATGACTACTAGCTTAATCTATCACATGTGTCAAGTTTAATAACAGGGTTGATTATATATTATTTTTCTTCAATGATTGAAACCCCTAGAAGGGTAGCAGGTTCTTCTTGCCATCAATAATTATGGATATCAATTGGATGCTTAGCTTGGGTCGAGGGATTTTACTTTGCACCCCTAGGAATATTTTGTTTTGATTCTAAGTAGTATTAGGATATAATCTCTTGGTTCTTCTTCATCCTCTGTTGATGCTAGGATCAACTACTTCTTTATCAATCACCATAGGATCTATACCATTTGGGGTCTCTTAAGCTATTGGTGTTGGCATAGGTTTTGTGTCATGTGGTGACTCTTTAGAAGGCAGCGTTGATGTTACATTTTGTTTGGATGTTGTATTTTGCATGAGTTTAGGCATTGGAATATTATTAATGCTTCATATGCGAGTCCCCCTACCAAATCATGGAAGAAGAGTTGGAGAAAAACTTCCCATCTCTTTCCCCTTTTCCAATTCCTCTTGTCAAGTCATATGTCTCTCAATTATTCTAGTTATTTACTATGGTATTCATTGGCATTTTCATTTATATTGATTCAATTTTTTAGTGGTTACATCATTCTTAGGACATCACTTTATGTCGACTCAAGAAAGTAATTTAAGCCTAAGTAGGATAATTATTTATTAGTTGGGCCTTGATCTTGGGCTTCCACTAGGAACTTGACAAAATTACCATATGTACAATATATAGATCATAATATTCTTCATACACAAAGGCCAAATGGATTAGCAAATTAGTAGTGGGAATTGAAGCAAAAATATCCATATATGTACACAATGTTTACACATCAGCTGCAAGTTCAAAAAATGGGGTCTAGACTCTAACATAACCCATTGATCAATGTTATCAAGTACTCATTTTTTACTTTTTTCTTATTCCTTCAAAACACCTTGTTAATTATTGGGCCCCTTCCTTGATAAGGTACTTTGAGTGCTTTTCTAGGAACACGCAACATCCTTAACCATCATGCCATGTGAGTAATTCATTAATTAGAATTTCTTAATTTGATTTGTCCCAAGCCCCAAGTCTACTAGAGAATGGAATCTCTGGTGACTTCAAGCTACATTAATGATAAAGGGGTTCTAGAAGGAAGCTACTATGATAAGATGACTATGTAGGTTTCCTTTTATTCTTAATCTATTGTGCCTCCCAAAAATGGACATTTATTTAGATATATCATCATGTTATCAACAATTCCACCCTTTATTTTGTTCTCTCTAATGTTTTTTGTCATTTAAACTTACCTAAATAAGAAACTAAACACATAGAAAATGTGCACCTTGCTTGTATTGCCACATTAAGCAATTTGTTTTGAAAAAGTTGAAAATCCACCGAATCTTGAACATTAATCGTAACCAAATTGTGATTTTATGAAAATTTAATCTAATATAAAATAATTTAAAGTCAATATATACATATATTTCTATTATATTAAAATTTGAGATAATTATGGTTTTGAAAATATTGGACAGGACAACATTTCCTCCACCTTGATCTAGCATCTATGTGAGGTATTCCAAAACTTTGTCCAATTTGCGTTCCTTCTTCTTTTGATAAAAATACTATTAATAGGAAAATACATCAATCAATATAACTAGCACATGAAATGTTTTCTTAGCTCAATTGTACTCCAAAATATTTTTCTATTATGCATGGTTATACACCTATCTCCTAGGACAAGCTCCAAAATATCACAAAGATGATGACATATTCAGAGACAACCTGGCCTCAAAAAGATTAGACCATTCTTGGCTAGAAAACATGTCCGTTGTTTACTATTGGACAACATTCCCAATAATGATACACAACAAATTAGAAGATTCATGCTAGAAAACATGTCTAGTTATAGTTTTCCTTGCACTTTCATAATTGTTTTAATTGATTTCAAACTGTAGGCCAATTTAGAAATTTATATTTTCTTCAGTGGAATCATATTTCATGAGACAACATTCTAGACCATATTCCAGAGTTGTACTCTTGTAACAAGATAGGATTAAGAAACATATTTGTTGCAAATTCTCTAGGCCCTAAACATTATTGGAAATCCTGTGTATTTCTCGTATTAAAACTCTAATTCAAAATTGACACTTCCAATAGACTAATTTATGATCTCTTTATGCCATTTAGTCTTCTTTTTGGGAATTTTATTTTTCGAACCTGGCCAATTGAAATAATATATAATCAATACATGTCGTCAAACTCAATGTACAAAAATACAACCATCATTTTAGAATCTCCATCCTATACCTCAACCTAATATTCAATTTGTCGACCAACAATATAGGGTTCATTTGCCTCTTCAGCCAACATCACATTTGATGCAACTACCTGAATAGGGAATTTTTTTCTCCACATACCAAATGAGGCATGTATCATTGGTAATAATGCGAGCATCAAAATATTAACACTTCTTCTTGTTGGAAGACATGATAAATAAAGAGAGTAATTGAAAAGGATATTTTACCCTTAATCTCTCTCCTACAACTACTCTCCTATCGAATTTTAAAGACTATTTACCCAAATTTTTAACCAACAAAATTTACACGATTGATGAACATCTATACATGATTTCAAACACATTTCAAAACATAGGGCTAGATATCAATGATGCATGTATGCATCTATTTAATATTAAAACCCTAGAAAGGAAAGTTGTAGTATACGTTTTTGAATTACCCCTAAAGTCCTTTTCAAAATGGATTGAGCTTTGTTATTAGTTTGGGTCCACATATGGGAAACGAAATAAACCAAAATATGGCTGAGACATTCCAACAATTTGCTTAAATACAGTGTACAACAAGAACCAAATTCTTCTAATCAAAACAAGGGAAAGTGAAACTGAGAAATAAACTTTGAAACTATTTCGAGCTTCTAAATCCATCGAAACAGACCACCAAAACATAAAACTTAATAGTTCTTGTTAGAACCAATATCGATGGTTGCTCATTCAGACACTTAAGAAAATTTGAATTGTTTCCTTCAAACTATGAGTGGCATATGTAGATACAAATTCCGATATTTATTTATTTTTTATATTTATTTGTATACACATACAGTTTACGTTTTTTGGTGTCTATTTAAAATATGTCATAATTCAAATTATTACTGATATAAAATTATAGACTTCTCAACCACTAATTTATATCCTAATATTTCCTTTTTTATTATGCAGTTGCATATATTAATTCAAATACAGTAATATCCCTTCCTAGTGGTTGGAAGACCACATGCAAAATATATGGAGATGCTCTCACAGAGTCTCATAGGAATAGGTAAAGGATGGTATATGATTTTCTTCATATTGTTGGGATTGTGTGTACAACAAATTTGTATGCCTCCTCTAATAATATGAGCTACGTCTTCTTGCATTCTAGGCTACTAAACATACCTTTGTACATTTTCAACTATCTTTCCTACACCAAGGTGCCTTGCAACTTTGGAGGGACGTATCTACTTTGTAAGATGGAACCTCTCACCTTTAGGAACAAATATATCATTCAACTTGTAGAGTAACTCATCATGGATATGATCTTTATCCTTTCCATCACCTTCTTATACATACAATTGAACTTATAGTTGGTGAAAAGCCTTATTGAAGTCCTCCTATTTTGTGTATTTCTCGTTGTATGCATCATGGTTAAAAGGATCCATATGCATAAGAGTTCCCAAATTTGTCATCTTGGTTGAAGGTGGTATTGAGACAATTTATGCCAACGTATTTGTACTTCAAGGATTCTTATACTTGATGATTAGATGGAACTATTGTAATGATCCCATCCAATTATTATTTCTAGTATGTTGTAACTTTCTCTGGGACTACAAATACTATAGATACTGGTGACCAATGTGAATGTTGGTCTCATTTCCCATGACATATTTCTTCCACTTATTAACAACCTTAAATAGGGCATATAGTTCCTTATCATAGGCGGAGTACACTAGTGAAAAATGAGAGATAAATGACAAAAACGTGAGCAAAATCCACATATAAATGACCACTTTTGAGTTGGAAACTGTTGGCATCAAATTTGTAGTATCTTATCATGCCACCAAAATGTGGTCATGTTTAGCTTGGTCATTTATAGCTTGTCTTGTGGTCCTATATTTGGTTATTAATTTGGTCGCATATTTGGTCATTAATAGTGACAATTAATGACCAAATATACGACCAAATATATGTCCATGGTTGAAGTTATAAATGACCAAAATAAACATTACCACATTAATTATTGCATGATAAGATGCCACAAATTTTCCACCACTAGTTTCCAACTCAAAAGTGCTCATTTTGGTCATTTGTTTTGTTTATATCTCATTTTGTACTAGAATTATTCACTAATATTTGTAGAGAGGGCATGGAGGAATCAAACCACCAACATCCTTCCTATAAGGAAGGTTCTCTTCCATTAAGCTAGTACTATTGAAGTCTCATTAATTATTAAAGTATTACAAGATTTCTCAAATCAGAAGGAAAAGATTTCATTTTGGTTA
This sequence comes from Pseudotsuga menziesii, assembly GCA_001517045.1. Classification (NCBI taxonomy): domain Eukaryota; kingdom Viridiplantae; phylum Streptophyta; class Pinopsida; order Pinales; family Pinaceae; genus Pseudotsuga; species Pseudotsuga menziesii. The sequence goes on along the minus strand of LPNX010834910.1, from coordinate 46,821 downwards.
TTGTTGATGAACTTCCAAATATAGTTCAATCCAATGCCAAATCTAGCCAAATTGTAAATATTTCCCTTCATGAATTTACTAAGGTGATTGTATTTGAAAAGAATTTTAACTTCACCAATGATTCCTAGAAAGAGCAAATAATCTCCATAACACCCGATTAGTTATGAGGCACCCTAACTATCATCTACAAGAAAATGGCCAAATAGATATTTTGAAGAAGTTCCTTGAAGGCTAGTTTTAATGCTAAGCTACGAACAAACAATCATAATAGATTAAATAGAGATCTCTTGATTAAGATACCTAATCCTTATTACATTCCATAAATTCATTAAGACACAATTAGAGAATACGACTACAAGGGCATCATTACAGCCCAAACACAAATATGCAAGCACACATACAACAACTTTGTCAATACATAGTGCAACCACACATACAAAAAATTTGAACATGTTTCATAGAATCCATAGAATGCATCAAAATCTCTCTCATAGCTCATTGCAAAAGTATTTATCAGCTAAAATGGGTATTTCATGGTTTTTCATTTGGCTTTTTGGTTTGAGATATATTGTCGATCGAAGCAACATATGTCTGCAAAAATAGTGTGTGTGCATGCTCTAAGATTCAACAAACATTTCTCATTCATTGGGACACTAGAAAGAATGTATGTTATATGGATGGAAATGTACCTATGAGATATAAAATGGGTCTTCAATGAAATTCAATGTCACCACCTCCATTAGAAGCTATGAATGGATTTGAAGCAAGACATCAATTGCACCAAAGATCATGAATTTTTTCAATTTTTGGACTTTTATTAAATCTTATTATAATCATGGTTATGGATCAACCACAAAAAACTCATGATCATGGTTATGGATATGGTTTGACCACATAAAACCCACAGTTATGGTTTAACATCACAAAACCATTCTCTTCATTGGAAACTGACACATTGTGATCATGGGTCTTTTTTTAGCATGAAATGATGGAGACCATCATTTTCTAAGGAGGGAGGAATGATCTTAATTTTAGGGAGAATGTGGTCTAAATTCAGATATATAAGTCATGGAAGCATTAAATGGAGAGTCCACCTTCTTTCATTCATCATAAGAGCATTAAATGGATACCCTACCCTCTCCCATCCATGGTATTTGGTAGCCCATGTTTTTGTTCCATGGTATGGTTGCAAGGCATATTATTCATGGTATTTGGTATCCCATGGTTTTGTTCCATGGTATGGTTGTAAGGCATATTATCCATTTTATTTGGTAGGCCATGGTTTTGTTTCATGGTATGGATTCAGGGCACATTTTAATGATATTAAATATAAAGGATTTATGTCTTCTTAATAAAGAATGACACTATTTCTAGATCATATATATCTCTCTTATTCTAATGACTTATTGTTGGGTTATTGGTCTTGAGTGTCTTTCGTAGTATATTTTGAGAGGTGAGGCTCAAACAACCCTCTTTGATCCTAAACCCTCGGTATCGTGTATTTACTCTATATTTATCTATGTTTCTCTATGTTATGGATCAATTGTTAGCAAATTTTCAGCTTTAAGATCCTCCTCTTTCGATATTCAATCCTCCTGTGTCTCACCTCCAAGATTGGATCATGAGTAGTTTACGTTTTTACCTGTCCATGCATCCTCTAGAATTCCACCATCCAAATAACTTAAAGTCCCTCTCTTTATTAAATAAATAGTAGTACATATACAACAACATCCAAAAAATGTAAGGGAAACCCTGCATGTAATCTCATTCACCTTGCATGCTCCATGATAATCCAATTCATACATTAGAAGAAATTTCATCTCAAAATGGGCCTTTTAACTTTTATTCAAATTCCATGTCATCATGTGTTAGCCAATTAAATTGCTTTAAATTTGAAATACCGTATAGGTCTTAAACACTTTTTTAATATAAATTTGGGGATAGGTATCATAAAAAAAACTACTTTTTTTGTTTGTATTTTTGACATATCTCTCTGTGTTTTTACTCAAATTTCGATTGGGAGAGCTCGTTGGATGCGGAATTAAATTCTGCATCCAACGAGTACCCGCTCGGCATACTTTTTATGGACCCATCTACCCCAAAAACAAGAAATACCTGAAAAATGGAATGATACCCCAAAAACAAGAAATACCTGAAAAAATGGAATGATGACATCATCATTCCATTTTTTCAGGTATTTCTTGTTTTTGGGGTAGTGGGGTCCATCAAAAATATACCGAGCGGGTACTTGTTGGATGCAGAATTTAATTCCGCATCCAACGAGCTCTCCCGATCGAACTTTGAGTAAAAACACAGGGAGATATATCAAAAATACAAACAAAAAAGTATTTTTTTATTTTCTTCCTCCAAAATTAATAAATATTATTTTATTATTTTAACTATTATTTTATTAATTCATTTTAGGAGGCCCATTTTGAGTTGAAATTTCCTCTAATGATTTATGACACACCATTTTCTTATGGTGTTGATGGGACTCTCTTCTCTCTATGAATCCCATTGTATAAACAGTAACTATCAAACTTCTTGCTGCAATAATCACCTCCATTGTCAGATGTGAGACACTTCAATATTTTCATTGTCTCATCCTCAACCAAAGATTCCCACTTCTTAAGATTAGAAAACACATCATATTTTTGTTTAATGCAATAAACCCAAGTTTTTCTAGTTGCATGATCAATAAAAGTAACATAATAATGAGAGCCGCCAAGAGATTGTATATGAACCGATCCCCATACATATGTGTGCACAAGCTCTAACTTTTAAATCTTCTATTGTTTCCTAACCCTAAGGAATCTAAATATCTTATGTTTTCCATAAACAAAATTCTCACCGAATTCCAAACTTACCTACTTCAGTTCTAGAAGAAATTTCAATGAGTGGAGAATCTGCATCCCCTTCTCACTCATGTGACAAAGCCTATGATGCCACAATGTTATACTGAATTTTGTGGAAGCTACGGATATATAATACTAAGTATTGTGAGGACATAAATACATTGTATCTATCCTATCTCGTTTTGGTATTGCTAGTGCTCCTTTAGTGATATTCCACCACATTTTTTACAATGTAGAAAAACAACCACTATCTTCCAACTTCCCTGTTGAGATTGGATTTCTTTTCATAGTAGGAATACACCTTACATATTTTATTAGTCATTCATTTCCATTATTGAACTTAATTTGTACCTTACTCATTCCAACAATTTTACATGGTTCATCATTCCCCAATAAAAGATGTCCAAAATCACCTAGAACATAATCATGAAAGAATTTCCTATGGAGTGTAGCATGACATGAAGTCCCTGAATCTACTACCTAGTAAGAAAAAGTATTATCTAATGAAAAAATCAATAATCTTGTAACACATCACCTGCTACATTAGCTTCATGAGTAGTCTCATGATGCTAGTCTCCATACTTCTTTGGAGCTTTATTGTGTTTATTCAAATGTCCCCTCTCAGAATAGTTTCAACACTCTATCTTTCCTAGTATGGACTTGGATCTATCCTTTGTATACTTGCTATGATTACTTGGGTTCCTTCCTCTCTCCGTTTTTCTTCCCCTGCTCTCCATGGTCAACACATTACATGATGTCTCACATGTGGTTTTTCATTTTCCTCGTTAAGAATAACACCAAAAACATCATCAAAGTTCAGAGTGTTTGAGCCAGATACAATGTTACTTATATCCATGACCAAGCCATTCCATATTTCTGGAAATAAGCACAAGATTAAAAGGTCCCTAACCTCATCATCAAATTTCACTCCTGCATAACTTAGTTGATTAGTAACTGTATTAAATTCATTTAAATCATTAGCAACAGATTCACCTTCTGACATCTTCATATTAAATAAATGCTTCATTATAAATACCTTGTTGAAAGCTGATTTTTTTCATAGAGCTTATCCAATGCACTCATGACACCCTCCATTGTCTTTTCTTTTGAAAAATTTAAATCCATCGGTTTTACTTGTATTACAAAACACACACAGGTTTTGCAATTGCAAAATGAATAATGTGTTTTGTAACTGCTAAACGAGTAATGTGTTTTGTAACTGGAAAAAAGGTATGCATTTTGTAACTGAAAAAAAAATGTATGTGTTTTGTAACTGGAAAATGTGTGTGCATTTTGAAACTACAAAATGTGTACGCATTTCTTTCCACCTAACCTACATGGCAACTGAATTGTCAGGATTGGGCTCCTCTAGTTCTTTCACTAAGGAACATGCACATATTTTTATTTTCCAAAGAAGAAGTGAGTTTAAATCATCAATTACATCTAAAAGGTCCCTCAACTTCATGCGAGGGCCCTTATATGACAAACTATTTGTACAATCAAATGTTCACCAAAGGAGAATCCAACAATAATTGTGTCTCATGCTCCACCTTCCCCTTAGGAGGTATCCTTGTATGCTCTTGGAACACTTCTATGTATGCCTGGAAAAGGTCTGCAATTGATTTTTATTCTCTTTTGTAGATCCCTCTAGGTATGCCTTTACTTTTATCAATTCACCTTCTTGCTAATTTTTTCTTAAGAAAATAAATACAAACTTACTAGTTTACCTAATCAAAATTTTTGCTTGGTCCATGCTTACCGTAGAGATCATCAATTTACCTTTGTGCACGTTAATCATGAAGGATTTTTTGTCCTTGATAAAGAGGTATTGGTTGGTTGTCCCCATGAAGATCGTAATGATAATATACATGTAGGGGCATCCAAACACTACATAACAAAAATCCATGGGTATTACGTATACCTCCACTTCATTAAAATAATCTACACTTATGGAAAACTTGATCTTGCACTGTTTCGTGACTCTTATTTATGCATCCTTATTAACCCATCACAATGGGTAAGGATTGGGATGACCACGCACTTCCAATACAAGATTACATATTAAATACTTTACTATAATATTTTCCTTGAAACCAAAATCAAATAGAGCTTCAATCTTGGACTTTTTGACCCGGATATTAAGGTGGAATAGTTTTTTTGTCTCTTTATCTTCCTAAGGGTGAAGGATACTAAGATTCACCCACAATTCACCTCCTTCTGCAATTGGGAACATGTAATATTTTCGTCCACATCCAATATTATTTCTAATTCCTTGCTTGAGTTTGTAGCTAAAATATCTCATTTATTTTTATCAAGGTAAAATATTTTCTCAGAGTTTCCACTACTCTAGTCGTCTCATACTCTACAAATGGAGTCAATATTGGAAACCTATAATCTATGAATTGGGTACATTATATAAGTAACCCTAATTTCTAATATCCTCTTTTCTTCTTCCCCCTTATGGTGGCCTCAAAGCATGGATATTTCTCTCCTCTCCTTCTTAACCTACTACAAATTCCCTCCTCTTAGTTTTCCCTAATTATTCTTATCTTATCCAATCTACAATCTATTCCCCCTCACATGACATAATTATTGTTTGGAGTATCCTAAATATTCTACATTTTTAACCTTTTTCTCTTATATTTTGCGAGTTTATTTTGTTGGGACTCGAGTTGGAAATCTTCAACAAATATTAGGGTCACATATATTAGTTGTGGAAATTACATTGACAAAAAACCACAAAAGACCAAAAACAAGAATAAATAGAGTAATTTTATGATATCATCCCAACTAATCTTCAACTATTTGGATTTTACAAAAAAGAATTACCTGATTCCGACCAAAATCTAGAGAAAATTCCAAAACGTTATTATATCATCCAATCTCCAATCTATTTCCCCTCACATACCATAACATTATTATTTGGAGTATCCTAAATATTCTATATTTTTAACCTTTTCCACTTATATTTTAGAGTTTATTTTGTTGGGACTCCACTTGGAAATCTTCAACACATCCTCGTGTCACATATATTAGTTGTGGAAATTGCATTAACCAAAACCTAGAATAAATAGACTAATTTTATGATATCATCCCAACTAATCTTCAACTATTTGGATTTTACCAAAAAGAATTACCTGACTTTGACCGAAGTCTAGATAAATGTCCAAAACGTTATGATATCATCCCAACTAATGTACAATTAGCCTTAGAATCTATCTAGTTATCATAATTTCACTCTTTTCCACATTTTTATGAGGATGGAGTTCCCACTCTTGGACAACAACATTATTAAAAGAGGTTGATATACTATCAACTGGAACAACCACATTACTAAAAATAGTTGATATAATATTATTAAAAGTAGTTGATATAAGTAGATGTGCATCATTAATAAGAAAAAAAGGGAATCATATTTAATTTAAACATTTTAAACTATTTTGAAGTTTGGTTGTGGACAAACCTCTCTCTTTTTCTCTTTATTTCTATTTTATGGTATGTTTTTTTTATGGTTTTCTATTAATAAACTCTTATTTAATATCTCTCTTACCAAGTGAATACCTTAAAATAAAGAATGAAGATATATTTATATATTTATTGTAACTTAAACCTTAAGATAAAGATATCCTTATTTTTAAGGTCTTCTCCTCATAAGTGTTTCTTATATATACGGGTGTCTTTTCTCAAAATTAAATCAAATCATTTGCAAAACACTTTTGATGCAGAAAGAAGAGGAGATTTTGCAACGAAAAGAAGTCCATATTTTACAGTGAAGATGCATATTGAAAAATTGTTTTGAGATAATTTTACATATTTTTTTTAATTAATTTATTTTTTTCATACTTACCTTAGAGGTAGAGACATTTGGGTCACTCTTTAATAGCATTCGCACAACTCTATGGCCTTTCAGCTCATTAGGGACAGGGATAATATCTATGTTTTTTTTCTGGTTATGATTGTTGATGCATATAATTTTCCAGCCAAGGAAATAATCATATATTTTAGCTTTAAAAAATAATCCTACTAATAATATGTTTAGTGTTTAAATGGGTTTATATTTAGAACATTTACGATGATTTGAAAATTTGTTTACAACTTGTAGGACTAGTTTGTGGTTTAAAAAATAAAAAACAAGACTAGCTTGGGTTAAGAAACAATAAATCAGCCAGCAATACCACAAGGTAAGTAGAAAAATTATTTTAACTATTATTTCAGTTCATTTGTCATCTCTCATATCACAATCAAACTTTTTATTTTCATTGTTAATTGATCATATATTCAGGATTCAGAGTGAGTAGTAGCTGATTTGTTTTGAACAATATAACAATGGAAGGAGAAGGACATGGAGGAGACGCAGGGAATGGAGAACTGAGTATGAGAAGTGGAAGTAGTAGTGTTTAGGAAGGTAGAAGATCTATATCCAGGTAGTAGAGGATGAAACTTGTTATTAGACGATGGAAAACTTGTATTCCTCAATGTCGAAAGAAAACGTATGTGGTAGATCTCAGGATTAAACAACTTAGCCAAATCTCACTTTCTTCTAATTGATTCCCACCACTCAAGTGGTTAAATAAAGTGGGCTTCCGGATATTGCAACATCCTCACATACGGATTGCAGAGGAGCATGTGAATGGTGATAATGGTAACCCCAGCATGTATTCCAAGTGGGTGAAACCCTATGCATTGGATACATTGAATGGATTATCTAATTTTGGCTATATCTTGATTTTCTCTGATAGCTCTTTCTTATAGGAAATGCAAATTAATCATTAGAGATAGCTTGGGTGGTTGAGATGAATGATTGTGGCTCTTCCAGTCTATTCTTCTATTCTTGTTGAGACCCTGTGTATTGGATATATTGAATGAATTATCTAATTTTGGATATATCTTGATTTTGTCTAATAGCTCTTTCTTATAGGAAACGCAAAATAGAAAACATTCTTTTTTATCATTGGACCCTATGCGTTGGATATATTGAATGGATTATCTAATTTTGGCTATATCTTTATTTTCTCTAATGGATCTTTCTTATACGAAATGCAAACTAGACAACAACCTTGTTTGATTTTCTCTAATAGCTCTTTCTTATATGAAATGCAAAATAGACAACAACCCGGTTTGATCATTAGAAGTAGTTTGGGTGGTTGAGAGGAATGGGTGTGTCTCTTCCAATATATTCTTCTATTCTTGTTTAGACCCTATGTATTGGATATATTGAATGGATTATCTAAATTTGGTTATATCTTAATTTTCTCTAAATGCTCTTTCTAAAATTAAAGAATTAAATGCATTTTTTTTAATTTAAATGTTTTTCTTATGAAGTTATGTTTCATGACATAAATGTTGGAGTCAATAACGTATTTTGAAATAAAAAACTAAAAACAGTTTTTAAGCATATGTTATGTTTCATAACATAAATGTTGGAGTCAATTGCTTCTTTCTGAAATTAAATACTAGAATGATTTTGTTATGGATAAGTTATGTTTCATATTGTAAGTTACAAGATGCTCGTGTTGAGTTTCTGTGTTACTGGTTTTTTTTATATATGAGTTATGGGTTCAATACTTGTAAGTGACATGATGCTTTTGTTGAGCCCCGATGTATTGATTATGTAATGATTGAATGGATTATGTAATTTTGACAATACCTTAATTCTACGGAATAGTAAGCATCGACATTTTCTTTAATTATTTAAATTTTATGGTTCAAAGTTATGTTTATTTTGAAAATTAAAGCATGAAATTAAATTATTTTAATTTAAATAATTTGTATTATGTGTAAGTTATATTCCATAACATATAAATGTTGGAGTCAAATGATTTCCTTTTAAAATTAAAAACTATAAATATCTATTTTAATACCTACATTATGTTTCATGACATATAAATGTTCCCTACTAAAGAATATATTTAGGAAGTATTTTGTTGTTACATCTTGATAAGTTTATCCACAATAGAAGGGGAGCGTGGAGGCAGTTTTAAAACCCCTTCATGGTGTAAGTGTAGCAGTAGCTCCCAAAATGGCGAAGTCAATAGTTTCTTTATGAAACTAAAAAAAGGACATAAGTAAATGTCTTTATAACTTTTTATTTTAATAGACTCATTTTTCCATTATCAAATTATGATTTTGGTCTACTTCTTAAATGTGTTTACAATTTTTTATTAATTTTCTTTTACAATGTATGTTTTTATGGTTTAAATTTAATTACAATTTTGTAATTAAATTATGATTTTGTTAGCTTTCTATTTGTTAGAGGTTTTGGACTTTATGGTTAATTTTTAATAGGAATCCGGTTATTTTTTTTCCAAAATCTGAATTTTCAATGCATAAATAGATTTAGAATCCTCAAAATACGGCAAAGGAACCAAGACACCCCAAAGTTTAACAACATCCTCATAATACCCAAAATTTTAACAATCATAAAGTTTTTCAAGAATTAAGAATTAATCTATCTTATTATGTGAAAAACAAACCCAAAGAAACCAAAAAAATGTTAAAAAAATCTAATATTTATTAATATATTTCTGGTCACAAGACTTGATAAATAAATAGGGTAATTGAAAAGGATATTTCCCCTTAATCTCTCTCCTACAAATACTCTCCTACCGAATTTTAAAGACTACCTACCAAAGTTTTTAGCCAACAAAATCTGCACGATTGATGAACATCTCAACGTGATTTCAAACACGTCACAACATAGGGGTAGATATCAATGATGCGTCTATTTATTAATTCCATAAAAAGGAAAGTTGTAGCATACTTTATTGAATTACCCCCTAAGTCCTTTTCAAATTGGATTGAGATTTGCTATTAGTTTGGGTCCACATATGGGAAACCACAGAAACCAAAAATATGGCTGAGACGTTACAACAATTTGCTTAAATATAGTGTACAATAAGAAACAAACTCTTCTGATCAAATCAAGGGCAAGTGAAACTGAAAAATAAACTTGGAAAAGATTTCGAGTTTCTAAAACCATCGAAAGAAACCATTAACACATAAAACTTAGTAGTACCTGTTAGAACCAATATCGATGGTTGCTCATTTAGATATTTAATAAATTTTGAATCATTTCCTTCAAACTATGAGTGGCAATACTAATTTCTACATTCATTACTTTATATATTTATTTTCATACACATAGAGCTTACATTTTCTGGTGTCTATTTAAAATATGTCAAAGTTCAAATTATTATTGATATAAAATTATAGACTTCTCAACCACTAATTTCTATCATAATATTTCCCTTGTTATTATGTAGGTGGATCTATTGATCCAATTAAACTTAATGTCCCTTCCGAGTGGTTGGAAGACCATGCACAAAATATATGGAGATGCTCTCCTAGAGTCTCGTAGGAATAGATAAATGACGATATAGAATTTGCTTCATTTTGTTAGGATTGCTTGTACGACAAATTAGTATGCATCCTCTAATAATATGAGCTACGTCTTTTTGCGTTCTAGGCTAGTAAACATACCTTTGTACATTTGCAACTATCTTTCCTACACCAAAGTTCCCTGCAACTTTGGAGGTATGAGTCTACTTTGTAAGATGGAACCTCTCACCTTTATGAACACAAATCTCATTGAACTTGTAGAGTAGCTCATCCTAGAGATAATCATTATCCTTTCCATCACCTTCTTATACATACAATTGAACTTATAGTTGGTTACAAGCCTTATTGAAGTCCTCCTCTTTTGTGTATTCCTCGTTGTATACATCATGGTTAAAAGGATCCATATGCATAAGAGTTTTCAAAGTTGTGATCTTTGTTGAAGGTGGTATTGAGACAATTTATGCCAACTTTTTTGTACTTCCAAGATTCTTATACTTGATGATTAGATGGAATTGTTGCAATAATCCCATCCACTTATTGTGTCTAGTATGTTGTAGCTTACTTTGGGCCTACAAATACTATAGATACTGGTGACCAATGTGAATGTTGGTATCATTTCCCATGAGATAGTGCTTCCACTTATTAACAACTTGAACTAGGGCATAGAGTTCCTTACCGTAGGTGGAGTACACTAGTGAAAATGAGAGATAAATGACAAAAAAATGACCAAAATCCACTTATAAATTACCACTTTTGAGTTGGAAAACTGTTGGCAGCAAATTTGTAGTATCTTATCATGCGACCAAAAATGTGGTCATATTTGGCTTGGTCATTTATAGCTTGTCTTGTGGTCATATATTTGGTCGCATATTTGGTCACTAATAGTGGCAATTAATGACCAAATATATGAAAAAATATATGGACATGTTTGAAGTTATAAATGACCAAAATAAACATGACTACATTTTTTGTTGCATGATAAGATACCACAAATTTTCCACCACTAGTTTCCAACTCAAAAGTGCTCGTTTTGGTCATTTTTTTTGTTTATATCTCATTTTGTAGTATAATTATTCACCGATATTTGTAGATAAGGAATGGGGGAATCAAACATCCAACATCCTTCCTATAAAGAAGGTGTTCTTCCATTGAGCTAGTACCATTGAAGTCTCATTTATGATTAAACTATTACAAGATTTCTCAAATTAGAAGGAAAATATTTAATCTTGGTTATTGTTGATAGAATTTCCAAATATAGTTCAATCCAATGCCAAATCTATCCAAATTGCAAAACTTTTACTTCATGAATGTCCAAAGGTGATTGTATTTGAAAAGTATCCTAAATTCACCGATGATTCCTAGAAAGATAAATTAATCTCCATAACACCCAATTAGTTAGGAGGCGCCCTAACTCTCATCTACAAGAAAATGGCCAAATAGAAGTTTTGAAGAAGATCCTTGAAGGTTATTTTAATGTTAATATATGAACAAACAATAAAAATAAATGAAATAGAGGTCTCTTGAATAACATACATAATCCTTAGGACATTCCATAAAGTGATTAAGACACAATTAGAGAATACAAGTACCCAAGTATCATTGCAACCCAAACACAAATACAAACCCCAACCCTAATGATTTTATTTTTCCATGAATTTTACATACATTTAAATAAATGGAAACTAGAAAACAATACAAACAACATAGACTACTTTAATAAGAATAGAAAATTAAGTTCGTTTTCAACAATTAGGGAATAGTCTCATGCAATACTTACTTGTGTCACATATTTTTCAATGATTATTATGAATATAAGTATCCAATGGGTAAGCAATGAGGGTATGTTAGAGAATTAATCCACCTTAGTACTATGTTCATACACCTACGATACATTTTCATTATCTTTTATGCTGTCATAGGTCCAAAACTAGGCTATGTTGATTATCCTTGGTCTATTGGGTGTTTTGGATTCATTTATTGCATTGAGGTGCTCCATTTTGGTCATTCTAATTGCCATTCACCCTCAATAATGATATATCATACCTTAGTATGCTCCCCATCCCTAAAATCAGGGAAACTATTTGACCATAGGCGCTAGTGCATGTATTTGGTGGTTTTTGTCTCTCTTTGGGCATTTATTGCTTCCTAGAGCCGCTCCCACTCACCCATGTGCTCACCCACGCCTAGTATACCCTCATTTATGTTCCTATAATTCCCCATCCATGTTCACAATAGAATTCATGATCGTTTGGGATGGTTTGAGAGCTCATTGGTCCACCCAGGAGGGTTTTGAGGTCAAATCATAGCCTAACACATGTATGCATCCATATGGCCTCCAAAGGGTAACGATTTATCCCTAATGTAATATAAACCTGATAAAAACATATTTACATGTTGGGAAGTCATAATAAACTCAGTTATTGACTACATTTCTATGTGTTAATTTCACTCTTTCTACTGTTTTCTGCATAATTGTGAATAATATCATATTATGAGGATTCCCTTAGCTCATAGATCTTGCTATAAACCATATTTCACATGGTATTAGAGATATTTTGAGCTTCAAATCAAAACCAGAGTGTTTGGGTTGATGTTTAGGGAATTTTCTAGAAAAATTCGAGTGTTTGCAATGCAGGTATAATCAATGTTTCTATCACTTAGTGCGCAAGAAAAAATGGAGCAGAATCATGCAGTTCTTACTCCATTCAACTATTTCAAATGGAAGGTCAAAATGGTGATACAACTGATGTCGAAAGGACTATACAAAGTCACCATGGGGACTGAGACTGAGCCCAACTCTACTGTTGAAAAATTGAAGTACTTCAATAGAATTGATGAAGCATTTGGGATTCTTTGTCTCAACATTTGAAGGGATATTCTCTTCCATGTAGACAATATGAAAACACCCAACAAATTATGGCTCAATCTCAAGTCATTGTTTGGGAATATTGATGAGATGAGAGGGCACAAACTCGAAAATGAGTTGATCTCACCGAGCCCAACTCACTTTGTGACGATTAAGGACTTCTTTACTAAGTTCGAATCATTGATGTGGCATTGAAAATAAATATGAGCAGTTTATTTTGTCTGTACTTTCGAATATAGGGTGATATTATTTAGTGTTTGTGTCAACATTCCACTCTAGCAAGCTCATAGCTTGAAATTGGAGGATTCCATCACTATAGGACTTCATGGAGTCACTGACTCAATAGAAATACAAGCTTGTGCAAATGGGTACCATCAAATCCACAAAGGATCAAGTCCTTACTGCAAGAGTTTTGAATCCATCCAAATGTATGAAGAAATCTAGATATTTGAAGCAACAAGAGAAGAAGAAGCAGGAGAATCCCTAATATTCAAATGGGGTTTTGAATCCTACCAAGGACAAAGAGAAGAAGAAGAAAGAATATACAAAATGCACCTATTTTCACAAATTTTGGAATCCAGAGAGTGCATGCATGAATAAAACCATTAACATGATGGTGCAAATACTTGAGAAGAACAACATCCCACTACCAGAAGGTGCAAGGAATAAAGAGGGAGGTTCAATCTCAGAGAACAAGGAGAGATTCCATGCTTTGGTTGCTGGGTCTTCAAGCTCTTCATCCTTCATCATAGATTTAGGTGCCTTCAGGAACATGGATTACATGCATGATTCCTTCTTGGCCCTACATCCTTACAGTGTTCCATTCATCCTCATGGGCAATGATTTAGAAATCCAAGCCAAATGGATTGGAAGGATTAATCTTTAAGATGGGTACTTCAACAATGTGTTGTTTGTGCATGATATAGAAGAAAACCTACTCTTAGTGTATCAAATGACACACACTAGTGTAGCCAATAGATTAAAATTTAGTCAAAAGGTTATGGAGATATCAGAAGTCTCAACAGGCCAGGTTGTTGTAGTGGGTTATGCTGACCATGATTCGAGAATGTACAAATTCTCTCACTTCCTTCCATACTCAAGGGAATGCACTCCTTTCATATGCCAATGAGACAATAAATATTTGTCATGAGAGATATGGTCATATCAACTACAAATACCTCCAAGCACTAAGAAAATAAAGCATGGTTGAAGGGCTTCATTCCATCAAGTTCTCCAGTGGCACATGCAAAGGGTGTGTAGTGGGAAAGCATGATGAGCGCCGATATGAGAAAGGAAAGGAAAACAAGGATGTCCAAGTGCTTGATTTTGTTCATTCATATCTCATAGGGCCTCTTCCCACACACTCTTATGGTAATTCAAGGTATCTTTTTAGCTTCATACATGATTTCTCAAGGTATTGCTGGGTGTATTTTCTTAAGCTAAAATATGAAGTTTTTGAGACTTTCAAAGTGTAAAAATATTTGGTTGAGAGTGCATGTGGGAACAAGATCAAGGTTATTAGGAATGGAATTGGAAATGAGCATGTAAACAATATTTTGCAACAAATTTTTGAGTAATGTGTCATCTAAATGCAACATTATGTGCCCTACACATGACATCAAAATGGTTTTGCAGAGCGCAAGAACAGAGCTCTCAAGGAGATCGCTACATGTATGATGGAGGAAAAGAATTTGAATCCTAAGATATGAGATGAAGCTATAAAATGTGGTAAATATTTCCAAAACAAACCTCCACACAAATCAATGAATGGAAAAACTCCGTATGAGGCTTGAAGTGGTCGCAAGCCCAATGTTTCTCATTTCAGGGTTTTTGGCTCAAAGGTTTGGGCTAGGATTCCTCTCGAGAAGAGGAAGGCCTTGCAAGATCAAATAAAGGAGTCCATTATGTTTGGATATTCTTAATATGCAAAGGGATACAATCTCTTTGATCCCTCATCTCAGAAAACATTCATCAAAACAAGTGTACAATTCGAAGAAGACCTCATGTAGGAGAGCAAACTAGCTAAAGGGGAATGCTCACATCCTCCACTCCATGATGATGTAAGTGATGAATAATTCTCTATTTTTTTTTATTCTGATATTGATGATTATTATTATGGCATGCATTCATATCATGACTCACCCGTTCGACCAAAGTGGGTTGATAAAACCATTGAAGCAGCTCGTGATCTTGGTGGAGATCCACTAGAGTCTAGAAAGACTAGATCTCAATTTCACAATGCCTTATCTACTTGTGAATTGAATATTTCAGATAGGTAATTCATGATGGTTGCATATGGTCCTCATACATATCAGGAAGTATAACTTGACCCAATATTGCAAACATCCATGCAAGAAGAGTTCAAGTCATTGCAAGACAATGAGACTTAGGAATTAGTTCCCTTGCCCTCAAAGAGGAAACTAGTGCAATTCAAGTGGGTCTATAGGACCAAAGTAGTTGTTCATGGTTCATATATCGAGTATAAGTATAGGTTGGTTTCTAAATTCTTATCTCAAGTCCAAGGAGTGGACTATATAGAGACATTTTCATCGTTTGCAAAGATGGACTATATCAGGCTAGTTTTAGCCATTGCCGCATCTAAGCGCTGGGAGGTTCACCACATGGATGTGAAGAGTGATTTTATTCATGGTAGGATTCATAAGTAGATATATATGCAGTATAATTAATGTTACAATCACGATCCTTCACTTTTTTTCATCTTGAATAAGTCTCTCTATGGCCTCAAGCAAGCCCCCAGGGTTTGGTATACCAAGATGGACAATTTTATGCTATCGCTTGGATTTGAAAGTTGTAAGTATGATCCTAATTTTTATTTTCAGCATGTTGGTGATTTATTTTAGGCATTGTAATCTATGTTTATTTCATTTTTATTACAAGGAGCTGCACTAAATATATTGGATCAATTAAGTCTTCATTGCATAGTGAATTCTCCATGACTGACCTTGGATTGTTGAGACAATTTCTTGGATTAGAGATTGATCAGTCTGAAGCGGGGATCAAGGTATGCCAACCAATGTATGTTGTAGACCTATTATTGAATTTCAAAATGGATGAATGTAAGGAAACCAAGTTCCCATTCCTCTCAGGAATAAAACTAGGTGATTTTGGTGCATCTCCATTGGTGGACAACTCGTTGTACAAATAACTAGTTGGTATTTTACTGTATATTACACACTCTCGACCTGATTTGGAATATCATTTAGGTGTTGTTTCTAGATATATGCAGGAGAATCATGATATACATTGGAATACTACCAAAATAATCTTGCATTATGTGCAAGGAACCAAACACTGCAGAGTACACTATGTTGTTGGTTCTCCACTGGAGCTAGTTGGATTTACTGATTTTGATTGGGCCGAGATTCCCTTGAAAAAAATACCACTTCAGTTTTTTTCTTAATGCTTGATCTTGGTACTATATGTTGGTCAAACAATAAACAACACACCATATCCCTCTCTTCATTTGATTTCAAGTACAAAGGAGCAGTGAGCACAACTACACAATGTGTGTGGTTGCAAGGTATTCTTGGGGAACTTGGATTTGCATTTGATTCACCCATAGTCATTTGGTGTGACAATCAAAGTGAAATTAATATTTCCACTGATCTAGTGTAGAGACATAATACCAAGCACATTGAGATACACATGCACTACATCAGGAGATTGGTGCATGAGTAGGTGATATCCTTGCAGTATTGCCCATCTGCAGAGCAAACTGTTGACATCTTCACCAAGAGATTTACAGAGAAGAAATTCATCTATATGAGATATCTTCTTGGAGTAGGTGACACATGGTGATGGTTAATATTCACTTTCATATTTTTCTCCATGTCCATTTTATAGGGGAGTTTTCGTTCCCGTGATGTTTTCCTCCTTACCTTAATTATATGGACTAATAACATTTTTGTAAGAGGTCTTAAGCCTTAGTTTCCAAGGCCTCAATAATCATTTGGTATAAGTTATACTAAATCAGGAATAAGGGGGGGTGTTAGAGAACTAATCCAACTTCGTACCATGGTCATACACCTGGGATATATTTTCATTAGCTTTTATGATATGCCATATGGTCCAAAACTAGGATATGTTAATCAACCTTGGTCTATTGGGTGTTTTGGACTCATTTATTAAATTGAGATTCTCCATTTTGATCATTATGAATAACATGAACCCTCATTCATGATACACCATACCTTAGTGTTCTCCCCGTCCCTTAAATTGGGGAAATGTTTTGACCATAGGCATTAGTGTATGTATTTGGTGGTTTTGGCTCTTTTTCATCATTTATTGCTTCCTAGAGCCACTCCCACTCACCCATGTGATCACCCACACCTAGCATGCCTTCATTCATGAATGCATTATAAGTACGCCTAGTAAGAGGTAAAAAATACTCTTAGAGATAACTCAGGAACTTGCGATGAAAAAGTTACAGGTGTTCAGGGACTCCAATTTCGTTATATTCTTGGATTGATTATCAAATCAAACTTGAGAATATTCAACTTCTTCCTTTATCAACATGGAAAAATTCTTCACAAAAAAAGTGCTTAGAAATGAGTAGTTTACCTATTTACCCATCCATGCCTCCTTTATGTAGCATCCCCGACCCTCCGACTAGTGAAGAGGACGCTACCAAAACCATCAAAAACCTCTAGGAAAATAGCCCATTGAACATGAACATGCATATAAACTAAAATAAAAGGTTCAAACATAAACCATACTCAGATGCATAAAACATACAAGGATGCATAGTTACTCAACATATAGCGGAAGCAAACATACATTCGAGCATCAACATATTCATCATGATTCATCATTATTCATTAACAATATATATAACTGCAGAGACGAAATGGTCAAGAATACTTATCTTGTAATAACTCGTCCAGAAACCAGCTACGTCGCTGCAATGTTCCACCCAACCATAGGCCAGCGTGCTCATCAATCTCTTCGCAATACTGCCACCCCCAAGCTGGGCATGATTCCCCAAGGAATAAGGGACTAAGTAGACTTACACATAGCCAAGGATACACAATACAACAAAGTCAACACAGTTGGGTTCATCAGGCCATCAAGGAGCTAGGAAAGGCTAAATACTAAGCTGGTGGTCTCAATGGAGAGTTAAATATGCCTACACCAGAGCTAGCCTAAATTATAAGACATCCACACACCCAACACTAGGAATCAGTCCCTCAGGCCCTGACTTCCCTTTCCAATGCTCTTCAAGGGTTGTGCAGAAGAAAGCTAGCAATCTAAATCTATCTGAGTGGCTCCCAAACACCAGGTTTCTCAAGCATACCCAGCCTATAATCCTACTCTAAACAGTCTGAAGACCAACCACTACATACTCGCATTGAAACAAGCATTTCACCGCTCTATGATAAAAATAAAGACAACAGGGTGACAACCCAAACAAAATGGTGAACACAACTCAAGTAAAACAAGACAATTTAGAGTTGTTCTTAGCCCTAGCATGGCCAAAACAACTCAGCAGCAACCCCAAAAGATGTTTGCACACGCATCAACCCAAAACTAGGGGAAGAACAACAACCATGCTTTTACCACTACAACAACGAAAGAAACACAACTCACAGCAAATCCAAAGTGGAGGTGAAGGTTTGATTCTTAGCCTGGACAGGGGAAACACATACATAGAACCACATATTGGTATGGAGACACACATACACACTTCCAGAATGTGAAGGCTCATTCACAGGAAATCAGGGGTGACAGAACATGCTTCTCAACTCTCTGCGTGAGTCCCAAAACAAAGGAGAGCATTCCACGTGAGGGGTACCATGCCCATTTTCCCACTGGTATGTAAGGAGAGTGAACAGAATGATTCACTGTGTGAGGAAGAACCAAAACCACCCCCATGAGAGTGAGCAAGACCAAAACCTTGGGAGAGTGGAATCATGGGAGAGTGGACAGAATGTTTTCTCTACCCCATGCGACATGAAGAGGAAGAGTTTGTTGGTGGAGTGGGCATGCAGGAAAGGAATGATAGTCCTGCCACACCCACCACTTCCTAGCCATAACTGCTCCCAACTAACTAAGAGCAGAATTTTAAGTGGGTGGTTGACACATGGCTTTCCCCCATAGGCCCAAAGTTCAACAATTCCCCCTCCTTATCCTTAGGAAAATCATGCCCTTTTCATTAATGTTGCACCGTCGTAGCTGGCTCTAGGTTCATTTTAATTAATTTGCATATTTACATGATGCCAAAACTATTATGTGCCGGATAGCATGATATACCATCGGCAACGATCCCAATTACCGAAACATAACACAACCAAATCGATGGTGGGCCTTTTTCCTTTAGCTCCACACCACTTTTAATTACAATATATACATCATGTATATTTGAATGCAAACGGGGCCAAATATGAGGGTATTACAATCCCCTCCCCCTTGGAATAACACCGTCCTCAGTGTTCCAATACATAAGAATACATATACAATTTGCACATTTAAAATTTCAAAATTTTGCAGATCTGCCCCACGTTCAATTATCTACTTTGAAATTTTAGGACCAAGCCCCTCGGCTTCCATGAGCTTCTCCTACTGGTTCTCAACTTTTAGCTCATCCCCGAGTCTAGCAGCTTTGTGGCTGCTACCCTCTTTATGCTCCCTCGTTGGGCAGTCCTCGTGGTAATGATGTCCTCTGCATTTCCAGCATTTTGCTGGTTACTTCATCTTTACCTGCTCAATTTCCTTTGAGTATTCATGCCTGGAATGTTTCTTAACGGATTGCTTGGATGAATGTCCCATCATTAATCCACTTTCCTTTCCTTTACGGATTGCTCCTAGAAGGATTTTTACCTCCTTTTGCAAACCAATAGAGTCTTGCAAAATCTGGTGGTTCATCTCATTCTGCCTTTTCTGTATCTTGAGCATCTCTCCAAGATTCTATTGAGTCTTGGAAATTTTTTGAAGGAGGCTGCCATTATCAATGTGCACGACTAGATTTCACTTTTCTCACCTGTGAAATGCATCATTGAAATTATGTTAGACCAAGCATAATATAGGCATTAATATCAATCAATTAATTTCCCAATTGGCATGAGAGTCCAAGTCTCATCAAGGAGGCTTTCATATCTTTCATGCCTTCCCAACAGGCACATGAGCTCATTCATGTCCATTCTTGGGCAGGGAGTTAACTATTCCAGCATTCACAATTTACTTTAAGCAAATACACACATTCTATTTTTAGTCACACATGCATTGAACAATATTTTGTTTTCACAATGCATAAGTATATATATAATAAAAAAGGAAAGAGAGAGCAGCAAGAGTTTTTTTTCCCTCTTTGTCTTGTTCCATCCTGGAACCTGTTGGCCTGATTTTCTGACTTAGGCCAACTAAAGAGATTAAGCCCACACAAGTCGCTTAGAACAGCTCCCGGTGTGTTTAGAATAGCAAAATATCGTAGGTTATGGTCCTGCTACCAACTGAATTTTTCTCTTTAGGTGAGAATTAAAAATTCAGTAAAAAATTATCCTAATCTAATTATTATTTAAATAAACCCTAGAATTAGTTTTCTAAAGCCTAAGTCGTCCTAAAATGCTTTCTTAATGAAAGTCTTCAAATTTTTAAGGATTTTGTTTCAAATATTCTAATTTAAAAGACTATTATAATATTATGAAATTAATCTAATCCTATTTAACAACTGTTAAATATAAACTACACTAAAACTAAAACTAACTAATTATTCTATCCCAGCTGAGAGCAATTTAAATACTAGATTAATTTTTAATTAATAATTAAAGTAAATAGAAAAATAAATGATTAAGATTTAAATTAAAATATTTAAATCATTCACATTAAATCATATTGCCATATATTCACAATAACAGAAAATTAAAATAGACAACTACTTTAAACTTTTCTGGAATGTTTTATTAATTAACAATCAATAATCAATACTAAATATTTGAATAAAAGATAATATTCATAATGAAAACACTGTAATAATACAAATGAAATCAAAATAAACATAAATATGTATATTACTAAGATTCGAATTTTCAATAAAAATATTGATCAATTCAATATAGTAGCATACTCATTCAAATAGCAATATTGTGTTAATAGAGTATTATATCAAATAATGAATACAATCATAACAAAGTATAACTGTACCAATAGTATAACTAGAAGATGATATATTGATATATATATATATATAAAGTGTTCAAATATAGTACCGAACAGTGATACCAGTCTGAGAACTTTAAGTCACACTCCTTCTTCGAAGGTAAAACTCCAGTAAAGAGATAAAACTAGTACTGAAATGATATTTCAATGATGTTTTTCTTCTGATACTCCATCCCCAATTACATCCAAATTACTATTTTATATAACCCAACTAGTCTTTCATTTCAATTTCTAATAATTGCTATAATGAATACTACAAGAATCCTATTCCTATTTAGTTGCATTGAATCTCTTCAAAAAGACACCTATCATAAACATTATACTATGGGATAAAACTCTCAATTAAGTGACTAGCCTGTATTATCTCCTGATTCATAGGGACTGACTTATTCGTGGCCATCTTGAACATCCAATCCTTCCATAAGCACCAACATATGTCAACTGTGAACAAAAATAGCCTATATTTTGCATAGGATAATGATACCATGTATACCTGTAACAAGTGAAATAAATTTCTTATTAAAATCATGTTACCAGAAAATAAAATAAAACAAAACAAATTATATGCATGCTTGCAAAATTTACGATTTTGTAGGTGTGCTCATAAAAATTTTTATTACCTATCAAAAAGAGAGATAAACCATATAACCAAAATAGAAACGACACAAGTTCTATTTTGTAAACTGATTACTCTTCTTGCTTCAGAAAGTTTAGCTTTGAGCCTAATAATTATCAGCTTATGTCGATCTACTTGCTCAAGCAAGTGCTGGTTAGTGTTTATCATTGATTTCTTGGCTTCCTTGTATCGATTCTTCTTCATGTTCACGTCCTTCCATCTATTAACCCAATTTAGTAATTATGCTCTGAATGTTTTATTTTCTTCATCTTTTAAAGCTGCATTTGCTTGACATTCTTTTAATTCATTTTTTAATTCTGCGATTTTAGTTTCATATACTCTGTCAAGTACCTGTTGAAGGGTTTCTTCATCCTGATCATGAAATGAATCATCAGACTGAGAAGAATTAATATTATTCACATCTTGATCTGGTGATGGAATGCTTATAAATGATGGCTTAGGGCCAGACCCACAAGATGATGGTGCTGCTTCAAACTTACTTGGCTCAGTAATGTTTTTGGCCAATGATTTTTCATGATTCTCCTCTATGGGAATAGGTTCATTCATATGCGTTTTCTAGGGAATCAAAGATGAAACATCATCCTCAAGTTGGACAACAACTGGCTGAGCATTCTGCCAAATGGTTACAGGAACAGAGGCTGTAGTCGCCGTAGTCATGCTTCGAGTGTATCTTTGTGTATGAACAAACACAAAACCTTTTGGCTCAAAAATTCCTCTATCACAACAAACTTGTGCTAACTGTTCAAGTTTTTGCATGGATTCATCACCAAGTTTTTTAGAAGTACACAAATCAGAGGGGGCTTCATGAGTAACAGCATCAACATTCTCATCTTTTGTCAATTCACCATCCACCTTTGTAGGTGTGCTGAAACATTTGTCAGATAGGGATTGGTCCATATTTGTTTCATCATAATAGGGATCGACCTTAATGGTTTCATCATTACTAATACGAGTATCTATAGGTGAAATTTCTTCCTGTAGTTTACTATCCCCTAACTCAGCCTTATGAATATCATCCACTTCAGATTTTAATGGAGATTTACGCTTCCTACAAGTTTTAGGAGGAGGGTTTGGCCAATATTGTGTTGACCCTAGTTTATTTTCAACCAAGAACTCATCCCAAGATCTACAGCTAAGAGACAACTGATGTTGGATTAAAATTTTAATCAGACCGTGGTGGAACAAACTCCTATTAGGGTTGCCTATGGTACTTTGCACTGAATGTGCCATTTTCTTCAGGCTTTGAAGTAAGTAAAAAGGAGGATTGAGCTTACAACCCTTCAACGCTAATAGTAATAGTAGATGATAATAATGAAGATGAGAGAGACAGTCATCACAACAGACATACCTGACTAGGATTTCATAAAATGCTCACCATTCTGGTTTTAAGAACCTAACTGAAACCCCAATTTTTAACTTTGCATTGGCAGGTAAGGGTAACAGTAATGACCTACACCTCTTCTTATCGACCTTTCTTCCTTTAAACCAACATTCTTCGATTTGAGGAAGATTTGTTGCTTCTGCAATCTTATCCTCATCAATTATAAATTTAAAATCCCCAATCCAAGCTACATTCTCCCTCAAGCTCAAGGTGAATTGTTTGGTAACTTCTGCATTATCACCACTGAAACATCTAAAAAATGGACGCCATCTAATCTTTTCGAACAGTATAGAGACTTTCTCATCAGCTTCCACCAGCTTAGGCCCTGAAATCTCAAATCGGCTGAGAGGAGCCTTTGTCTCCTCACTGCAACTCTGGTTTTGGGTCAAAACAAATGAGGTTGTGAAAATCAAAGGAATAGGTATCCAAGTGAAATGCATTATGCGAAATGTCAAATCTCCAATTGATTCATATGTGACAGAAACGAGAACCCCAATTTTGGCCATGTTAACCAAATTTTGAAATAATGAGAACAACAACTAGTGTTTTGCGCTATGATTAATGGATAAACTAGCCACGACTAACCGAATTCTTTAGAAAACAATATGTTAAAACTTCAAACTCTAACTAAACTTTCATATCCGAAGTAATTCAATTCAGAGATCAATAATTGAAGCATTGATAATACCCAGTGTGGAATGATAGCTTCGTACATAGTCATGAATGGAAATGGCTATCAGTCATTTATGGAATTGAATTCCAATGACACGATTTCATCATTAAACCAACAACTGTCAATTAAATTGATAGGTGTTAAACAATTAAAACCAAAACCAAATTCCAATATGACCTCAATATTTACACAGTGATCCTTATAAACAGATGTTATCAATTCAGCCATTTGTATCCTATACCATAAACATAACTATCAATCGATAATAAACAAGAATTACACATGGAAGGCAATTGTGTTCATGAACTGGGTGATGTGGAGTTGTCATAACAATCCATAATGTTCCCAAGGGTTTCTGAAATTACAACTAAGTATCAAGAACCATTCAAAACCAAACCATATATACACATGTAATTAATTCAAAAATATAGTTTTAAATAACTTCATGAAATCCCAATCACTTATGACCCAATACAAAATGTGATAGGATGAAAAGCTTATAAAGCTATTATGATTATGTTTATGTGATAAAATTTGACTATTATGTTTAGATTACAATGAAAATTTCGAAATGATATACATATGATTGAACGCTAGCTATTTCGTGAGATATATGTACAATTTTCACAAAACAATGACATGATATTAAAAGATTAAGTTATATGTAAAATATAAACTTTAGGGTTAATATAAAATATTTCAATTAATAAATCACCCCAAATTATAAAAATTACAAAAACTTATGATAATAGATACCTTATCAAAACCAAAATTTAAACATGTTCAAAATGTGTCTTCATTTTAATTCGAAAAACTAATTAGCATAATATACCTTAAATCTCCTAAATCAATATATATAATCAAGTGGATTAATAATGATAAAATTGATTATATATAAAATTTACAAGATTGACAGCTGCTAATTTATCAAATTTATGAAAGTATTTCATAAATTTCTAATATGACTCTTAACTCTTCTGAAATTGAGAGTACCTTCAGAATCGAAGATTCTGAAGGCACTCTTATATAATCTTTTTTAAATAAATCATAGAAGAGAACTGATCATGTTTTCATCATAACAGGAAAAATGAGGGGGTTGTTGCTGGCTGCCAACAAATGGCGATGACCTGGGAAAACCAATTATCTCTGCTCATACAGTTTTCAAATGATAATATAAACAAAATCTTAAAACCTATTAAAAACAATAAAAAATTCTCTAAGTAAAAACCATTATTTTGATTTATATTCATAAGTATAATTTAGAGATATCCCATCCTTTAAAGTAAAAATCTTGTTAAAGATAAACTTAGAAATATCTTGATCGAAACAAAGTACTTCATAGTAAAAATAATCTGCACCATCAGTATGAGATATAGAAATTTACTTCTCTGAAAAATTTCCAGAATCTGTTCCATGAACATCATAATTTTCTTTCCTTTTCTTTTCCTTTTCTTAAAACAACAACTCTGACTGAAGACTACTATCTAGGTATGATAACCCAATGTGATAGTATCATTCACGAGAACTATTTAGAATAAGCAAGCTGACTCGTGATGAGACCTCTTGTCTCTTGATATTTAACCAAGAGCCATCACTCTGATGATCAGAAATGAAGTTATCCTAGACAGCACTGATGCTCATGATTAGGTCGGCTCATGATGAGACCTCCTATTCTTCAATCAAAATTATGTTTTACTTTATTTAATTTGAAAATTTAATTTTATAAAATAAGAGATCATTACCTAGCATGGTTACTAAATGGTAATGTCAGTCACTAATATCACCAAAAAATGAATCAGCTGGCTTGTGATGAGAACCCCTATCTCTTGACCTTGCGACCAAGAGCCATTATCAGTTTCCTAATAATGTCATCTAGTGATATTTATGATCCTGATCAGATCGGCTTATTACTAAGACCTTCTGTCTCTCATTTTAGCATTTTATTCACTGGAACAGATTCTAAAAAGTTTTCAAATTGTAAATAACTTTTTTTTAAATGATGACTGATAGTAGAGATCCATAAGAAATTTTCAAAGTACAAGTTTCGAAAAAGACATTAATTAGCTATCCCAACTATAAGAAAAATAAAAGAGTGAGGAATAATCTGAATAATACTTACAAATATTTACAAATAATGATAGGTTCTTAATAGACTTAAGAAACTTTGACCATTCTGAACCAATTTGAAAGATTTAGTCTAATATCATAATTTTAAACTAATGAACAAACTGGCTTTTAAAACATAAGATTTATTTATTTACACTTATCCTTTCAGTTGACACCTGTACATTAATGACTGATTATTTAAAATCATATATACAAAATTTTGATAGTCCTTAATAGAAATGATCTATTAATATTTGATTAAGAAAATCAAAATTGGTTGCAAGAGTAGAATGATGTTTGAAAGAGTGTCATGAATTTATCATGATCCTTCATTTCTACAAAATATAGACAATTTTATACAAAAATATAAAATGAAATTATTTACAAACAGAAAACAAGCTTATATATATAATTATATACATTTTTAGGGTTTGAAACATCAACAGAAATATTTTTTTAAGATCAGTCCATTCACTGGGAATGTTTCGAACTAACCTTCTAGAGTTTGCAAATGAAAGGTACTTGGACCTATCTCTTCAGCAATAACAAAGGGACCTGACCAAAGTTTTTGAAACTTAGAATGATCTCCTTTCTCCTCATGAACTTTGTCCCATTTTAAAACTAAGTCCCCTACCTGAAATTCTCGAGTAGAACTTGAGGATTGATCAAACCAGGACTTCACAATTTGTTGATGTTTTGTAAAATCTTGCCTTGACTTGTCTCTTTCTTCCTCAAGTTTTAAAAAAGTATTGATCATTTTTTCCATTGCTGGACAGTCTTCATCTTGAACAGACTGAGCTAACTATAATGAAGGTAAAAATAATTTTGGTGGTAAAATAGCCTCAGTTCCATAAACCAAGAAGAAGGGTGAGTTACCTATTGTGGCTTTAGGAGTTACCTTGTCTACCCAAAGGGCATTAAATAATTCTGTATGCCAATCATGATGGTGAGCTAAAATAGTTCTTTTGAGAATTTTCAGTAAATTTTTGTTTGTTGATTTAGCTAAACCATTTCCATGAGGATGATAGTTAGTTGAATACCTAACTCTTATTCCCTTCTCTAAGGCAAATTGAGTTAACTCAACTGATGAAAAATATGAAGAATTATCAAATACAAGGGAATTTGGAACACCAAATCTTGTTATGATAAAATATTCTAAAAATAATATAACCTGATTGGTGTTTACAACCCTTAATGGTGCTGCTTCTGCCCAACGAGTAAAATAGTCAGTTGCAGTTATTATATACTTGTGTTGCATAGAAGAGGGAGGGTTTATTGGTCCTACTATATCAATACCCCATTGCTGAAAAGGTATTTCTATTGAAATATGTTCTAAAGGGAAAGCAGGTTTCTTAACTCTTCCTGCAGCAAGTTGACATTCCTGACATTTTCTAACAAAAGCATAGGAATCTCGAAATAAGGTAGGCCAATAATAGCCAGCCCTAAGAATCTGTTGAGGCCTGGAAATTCGTAGGCAACAACAGCAAGGGATTCTCCCTAGTCAACGTTCCCAACTAGCCCGTGACTATTTGGTATGGGGAATCCGTCCGGTTTGCAGTCCATCTACTGTAGGTCAAATTAACAAAAACAAAAGGTTTTACTGGTTGCGGCCCGATCCACCGTATATATTTTTGTAATTTTTGACTTTTAGTATGATATGCACGTGCCTAATTAACAATGCAGGGTGATAAAGATGCAATGAGTAGTCACAATGTGACGCGCAGGTTCTTACCTCTCGTCTTAGAACTCACAAGCATCCAAATCATGCAGGAAAATAAATACTAACTAAACTAACCTATCCCTAGGGAGCAAGATTATAATTCATTGGTGAGTAACATATTTTGTACATGCATAATGAAAAGTTACAGATAGCTGATACTTCTTTCAAGACACATGAACAATTACAAATATTTGAACAACCAGATAGCCAATTGTTTATGAACAACATTCATTACTCACAGTGGAAAATATCACAAAATATATTGAAGAACATTTAAACAAGAACATAGGTTCAAGAAGTTAAAACACTCTCACAGTTAATGAAACACAGCTGAAAATGAAATAGTTCCCCTTCAACATTGCTCATTTAATCACATTGATACATTCCACATTACGCTTTCTCCAACACGAAAAAGTTGCAGTTTCTGATTGTAAAACGAAATAGTTCCTCTTACAAGCAAATGGTTTACAAGTTTTTTCCAGGGAAAAAGTCCCTTCTAAGTTCTACTTTCAAATATTTAAACTACAACAGTAGACCGCTTGGGCTGCCCCTCCAAACGTATGACCTTTCGGTCCCTCAAAACGCTTCATCTTCCCTCTTTTCATCTTTTCTTCATATGCTCATGATCAGCTGAGTAACTATTGGACCTTTCAGATCTGTGCTTTTGTTGCTTTCAATTTCTTCTTTTCCTTCGCTTGTCTCCCTTGCGACCCTGCCGGTTTCGCTTTGATTTTTTACAAAACTGTCAAGCTACACCTTCACGCCGCGATCACCCCAACAGTCCCTTGAGTTCTACCTGGAATCAATTACTGTGCATCATTCATTGGAATGGCATTTTAAAATGTTAAATTAAACCACCTGAAATGGCTAAACCACAAGAAAACGGCCAGGTGCACCCCTTGATTTGAGAATTTTGACAAACGCTGACACCACTACCTTGTCCACCTACAGGATCGACAGACATTATACATGACACAGCTACAACGGTGAAAAAGAAGAGGTTAAGGACACGCGACCCGTGGGCGGGAAAAACTTAATCGGAAGTCACAAGAACTTTGACATCGGAAGCTGAATGACTTTCCTAGCCGCAACGGCAGAAAAGGAAAGGATACGGGAAAGCGACTAAAAGACTGACGCATCGGCTGGTGGAGCATTTTGGACTTCGGCTGCTTAGTTACTTTGGGAGCCGCAATGGCGGAAGCATCAAATATTACAGACACGCGACTAGCATCGGAGGGCAGAGCGCTTTAGAATTCGGATGGCTAACTGGTTTGGGAGCCGCAAAGGGCGGAAGATAAAGAATACTAAATCCTCCGATCAAAATAAAATGCTCCGATCAAAATAAAAACGCTAAGTGCTTAAGACTCTGAAATCAACAATGTTTAAACTATTTCTTCTCTGAAATGGCGGCCCTTTAACAAGCAAACCCAAACTTAAAATATGCGATCCAAAAACAACTTTGAAACACACGCAACTTCCAAAAACCAGGACGAGTGTTAGCCTTCAATAATCATTCAAAATTAAAGTATGATCAAAACAGTTCATGGATTCAAATGATTAAAACAAATCTAAATCATGAGGAGGGGACCAAAATTTAAGAAATTTGAGGAAAACAGTTGCAGCTGGAACAATTGGCGACTACCTGGTGAACCTAGACCTCTTGACAATTTCTTCCTTGAGTAACAGACTGTTTGATAATAAAACCACCATGTTGAATTGTTCTAGATATATGGATTTCCCAAATGGTAGATACATGAACTTTGAATCATTGAGGGTAGTCTTGTTCACGAAAATGGAAACAAAGGTTTCAAAGTCAAGATAACTCTTTCGAGGCCAGAAGTATGAGTTTCATTTTTTACCTCTGTCTTTAGGTAGCTTCCAGCTTGGACACCACAAGATCATAACATCTAGTAAACATAAATATTCATTTGTTCCTCACTCCCATGCCATTTTGCACTTTTGTGCTTTTGGACTTTTGTCCATTTGAGTCCTCCTCATGCCTTTCTTTTTGAACTTTTATTCAGGCTCCTCTATCCATAATGTCCTTTTGTGTGAGAGATGTATTTATTTTTCAGCTCACGGACGGAGAGGAACTTTTGGCAATTTTATACTCATATGATTTAGTACTTTGCTTTGATATAAATTGCTTTCTTAGGAGTTTTGACTCTTTTTAGCCTTTTGGCTTTTAATTCTTGGCATGGGATCATTTATATATAATATACTGTTTACCCTGCTTCCTTTCCATGGGTCTTTTGTTGTCACCCCCCTAGGAAATTTTTTAAGAGTGAGATGGATGGAGCCTCGAAATAGTATTCCAGACCTTTTAATCTTGAGTTACTTTACAGGGATTAAGCAGGATTTCAATGCGTTCATACCTATTTAGGAAAACTGGTAAACTAGAAGAAACTCTATCAGATAAAACCATAATACACAGTCTTATAATCAAGGATTTTAGTTGGTTCAAAATTCTAATGCTCTCCATGCAAACAACGCTTGCTTCTTTTATTTAAAATCAAACAACAAATCTAAAGTAAAACTAAACTAAACTTCATGACTCACAGACTCAAAATATGACCGAAACAGATTATTTATATACAAGACATAAGAACTCAAACAAATCCTCAGGAAAAATAAGGCTTGAGAACCAAACCATTTACTGGTAAGTTCTCTTCCCACCCCTGTAGATCTTGCAATTTATAAGTAGAAGGGCCCAGATTTGCTGCAATCTGAAAAGGGCCTACCCACAATTGCTAGAATTTAGTATGCTTTCCTTTCTCATCATGGGGGTGATCCCACTTGAGAACCAAATCTCCCACTTCAAACTATTTTGTTCCTGCCTTATGCTTGCAAACCATCTCTTTATTACCTCCTGTTGTTGCTTAAAGCAATCCCTGGCTTTAGATCTAGCCTCTTCTGCTTTTAGGAGATTATTTATCCTTATTTGCAAAACTTCATCATCCGACCCTCTAGATTCTTTAGCTATTATGGAAGAAGGTAGCATGATATTGGGAGGGAGAATGGCTTCTTTACCATAGACAAGGGTATATGGAAACACTCCAATCGAAGACTTGGGGGTGACTCTATCAGCCCAAAGGGCATTTGGTAGCGCTGAGTGCCAACTCCTCTGGTTTTCTATTACAGTCTTCTTTAAAATTCTAATCAATTTTTTATTAGAGGATTCAGCCATGCCATTTCCTTGTGGATAGTAATTAGCAAAATAATGCAATTTTATCCCTTTGTCATGAGAAAAAGTAGTTAATTTAATTGATGAAAAGTACTTAGCATTATCAAAGACTAACGAAATTGGAACTCCAAACATGGTCATGATATGATCTTGTAGGAAGCTGATGACCACGTCTTCATTTATCTTGTGCAACGGGATAGCTTCGACCCAGTGAGTGAAATAATCGATCGCGGTCAGAATGTACTTGTGTTGCAGAGTGGAATTCGGTTTTATTTCTCCAATAATATCCAACCCCCATTTCTCGAATGGATCCGTGATCATCACAGGATTTAGGGGTGCCGCTGCTTTAGGTTGTCTCCCACTACACCTTTGGCAAATATCACACTTCCTGACATGTGCGTGTGCATCTTTGAAGAGTGTAGGCCAATAGTAACCTGCCCTAAGGATTTTGTGGGTTGTGGTATCTCCTGAATAATGTCCCCCAGTAGGCCCATCATGCAAATCTGTCATTACTTTTTCCGCATCTTCTTTCTCTAAGCATCTCAGAAGAACTCCGTCATAATTTTTTCTGAATAATACCCCTTCAACAATTTTATAGGAAGCTGATTTAAGACGCAACGCTCTTCTTTGTTTAGAATTCCAATGTTCTAGAAACAGCCCTGCCTGCAGGTAATGCATGAGGTCTCTATACCAAGACTCGGGAGATGTAAACAAAGGACATACATCCATTAAATGTAATTCGGCTTCATCCTCCCAGGCGTGTTCTTCATTGTTCCCATTTTCAGTCATCAATTTGCACAACCCTTGTCCTTTAACTATAGAGGCTAGCTTGAATTCAAGGTTGTACTCTTGAAGAGCTGTTACCCAGTTTCCCCTTCTTTCTCCTAACTCTTTCTGTACAAGAAGGGATCTTACAGCTGGGTAGGGGATGATCACCTTGGTTCTATTTTTTAAAATATAAGGCCTGAATTGCTTTACTGCTTTAAATACTGTGTAAGCTTGTTTATCAATGGCTGGGTAATTTAATTCAGCCCCTTGTAGACCGGTGCTCATGAAATATATTGGGAATTCATCCCCCCCATCTTCCTTTTGCATAAGCATAGCTGCTAGCGAATCATCAGATGCAAAGGTATACAAAATAAATTCTTTATTGAAATCTGGGCTTCTCAGGG
Source organism: Pseudotsuga menziesii (assembly GCA_001517045.1). Classification (NCBI taxonomy): domain Eukaryota; kingdom Viridiplantae; phylum Streptophyta; class Pinopsida; order Pinales; family Pinaceae; genus Pseudotsuga; species Pseudotsuga menziesii. The sequence continues at coordinate 14,717 of LPNX010834910.1, read as the reverse complement.
AGGGTGCATGTGCAACAACAGTTCTAATTTTGCTGAAAGCATTCTTCTCAATCTCAGTCCACTTGAATTGTTCATTTTGCTTCACCAGCTGCTGCAGAGGCTTGACAATCTGAGTGAAATTAGGCACAAATCTTCGCACGAAATTTATAGTTCCCATAAATTATTGCATCCCCTTTTTATTATGGGGCAAGGGGATTTGTTCAATGGCCTTAACTCTTTCTGGATCAATAGAAATTCCCTTCTTCGATACTATGTGACCAAGCAGCTTACCCTCCGTAACAACAAACACACATTTTTTGGGATTGAGTGAGATGCCATATTTTCGACAGTGTTCAAAAATCTACTTTAAGTGGAACACGTGCTCTTCTTTCCTTTTTGAGAATGTCGTAATGTTGTCAAGGTACACTACAGCACTACGGCCAATCAATCCGCGGAAAGCTATGTCCATAGCCCTCTGAAACGTCGCTCCAGCATTTATAAGGCCAAACGGCATCCTTCTGTAGGAAAAGGTTCCCCATTCGGTCCTGAACGTTGTCTTCAATCTGTCTTCTTTGGCTACTAATACTTGATTGTAACCATAGAAACCGTCTAATAACGAAAACAGTTCAGAACCTGAAACCAATTGTAGCAGTTTCTCCATGGGTGGAACAGGATAGTTATATTTTTCTGAAGCATGGTTTAAATTCCTAAAATCCACGCAGAGCCTGATTTCTCCAAATTTTTTTCTAACTGGTACCAGATTTGATACCCACTCAAAGTGTCTGACCTTAAAAATGATTCTAGCATCCAATAATTTCTTCACTTCACTCTGAATCAACGGTTCCAATTTTGGATGCATCTTTCTTAAAGGTTGCTGATACGGCTTGACGCCGACTTTGATGGGGATGACATGCTTGATGATGCTGGTGTCATATGTTTTCAAATATTCGTATGTCCACGTGAAAACATATTTATATTGTCTAAACAGACTGATGAACTTGTCTCTTTCTGCTGGTGAACAACATTTGCCGAGATTCACGTATTTAGGATTCGTCTCATTTCCTAAATTTATCAGCTCAAACTATAAAGATGAGCTGTGAGTCTTCACGTTGGCTGGTCTTTTGAACTTTTCATTTAAATCGAACATTGTTTCTAGCATTCTGACTCCCTTAGGGATGAAATTATTGTACTTCAGCTCAGCCTAATGTTCTTCATCATTTATAATCGATCCTCTAAATATCTCATCATTTGTTAAACATTCTATGATTTGCTGGTCATCATCGAACACTCGTAGGTTGGTAATCATATCAGGTACTGAGGGCCTGAAAAGTAATTCAACAGAGCATCGATTATTAGTGGGTACCAACCTAGAGGCTGATGTGGCCAACAGGTCAGCTGTTGCATTTTTAAGCCTAGGAATTGAAATAATATTGAATGCATTAAAACATTTAAGCAGTTCCCATACCTCATTTTGGTAAGCATTTAAGTGAGGAGAAACACAATGTATTTGATTCCGGATTTGTTTCACAATATTTTCAGAATCTCCAAAAACTTTTAGATTACTTACCTTTAATTCAATCGCTTTCCTTAAACCCTGCACCAGCGCTTTGTACTCAACTATATTATTTGTACACTCAAACTCTAATCTACATGAGAGAAAATGTTTATTCTTCTAGGGGTCGATCAGGACACAGCCGACCCCTAACCCTTCTAATGTCTTAGAGCCATCAAAAAACAAAGTCCAAAAATCACTAACTACTGAATGCAAATCTACTCCTACTGCTAAGTTTACTATGTTACAGTCAATCTCGTCAGCCTGTGAGAATCGAAGGAGATCAGGATGAGTGTCTGATGTGTTGCTGGCTTCTTCTGCTTGGTAATTACCCAGTTCCAATTCAATAAAATAGTTACCCAATACAGAATCCACTAGTTCATTCTTCTCATTCAGTTGAGTGACGTTGTATTTCATGTGAGGCTCTCTCAGAATTTTAATCTGGTTCGGGATTCCTTTGTATGGCAGCCAAAGATGCAACCAATCCGATGCAAAATAACGATTTAGTTTGGCCGACCAATCTCTGCTCAAGACAAGACCATAAGCGTCTGGTATATCAGCCACCACGATATTGATGACTTGGCACACTTTATCATTGGATGCCAGACAGACTAGGACGTCTTCCATCTCACCAATTACCTTTACATCCGTCCTATCCAACTGCATAACCCTCCACGTGGATGGCTTAGGCTGCCCATTTATCTTTTTACAGACGGATATTGGCATGACATTAATCGATGCCCCTGAGTCTACCAGACAATTGTGCACGTTATGATTGAAAATTTCAAACGTGAGGAGGAAAGGTGGTTGTTTTCTCTTAAACTTACCTCTAAAGCTGGTTTCTCCGATTTCTTCTTCTTCCTGTGGTTGGTTATCAGTGGGAAGCTTCTCGTTCGACTCTTCAAGTGCTTTCAATAGCTTTTGTTTTTGCTGCGGAACTTTACACATTTCAAATAAGGAAACATTTGCCTTTTCCTTCTTGATATCTTCCACGATGTCATAATCCATCTGCAATTTCATAGAATGTGGTTGATCAACCTTTTCTTCACTGGGCTTGGCGAACGTGTCAGTCTGCCTAGGATCCTGACTGGTAATTGTAAATTCAGGAATTTTATCAGTTGCGGACTTATTTTGAAATTTCTTAACATTCTTTTGCAGCCTTTTGATCTTTGGGAGAATGAGACTATTTTCTTTAATTGCCCCTTGGATCCTTGTTGTCACGTTGGATTCCATGACGTCCTTGCAGCCCTGATTCTTTTCTTCTTCTGCATCAAACAACAAAACAGAATTCCACAAAACCATGGTTTCCTCTTCTTGTTCCTTCGTTGAAGCAGTATTTTCTTTTCTTTCTTCATCTCCATCTTTCGTTAACTTAGAATCCAACAGCTGATTCATAACCAATGTCATTGAGTTTATCCATTGAGGACAATTTCTTTCAGAGTGTGGTTGTTGGTGGAATGTGCAAAAATTTTCCATTCCTACTTCTGTTAGATTCATAGATGCAGTATTATGAGGTGGAGGTTGAGACTGATTGTTATCCTCTCTTTTCTTATAATAGGGCCTATAGAACTTCTGTGTTTCCTTCTCTTTCTCCAAATCTATGATTTTGTTGGAAAGCTTCTGCATCATTTTTGCCATATTTTCAAGATCGGGCAATTTTTCTTCCTTAGGCTTAGTAAACAATAAGGCTTTCCTTCCCGCACCTTTCTCTCCTGACTGTTCTGGATAATATTCAATACTTTCTCTTTCAGCTTCCACTACTTCTGCCTCTGCATAGGTTTCTGCCAAAGTAAGCTTGGCCCTTATTTTGGCAAACATGGCTAACTCAGGGCCTAATGCTGAAGTATAATATTCAATCAGTACCTTGTCCGAAGGTTTATCTGCTTCAGAAAAAATTTTGAAATATGGCGCAAACCTTTGTGTGAAACTGTGCACCTTTTCCTTTCTTTCTTTCTTCAAGGCACATAGTCCTTTCATCAGAGATGCATGAGTCTTCTGAGTTGCATATTTACTTCTAAATATCCTTTCAAAGGTATCCCAATCAGGGATAGAATTTTCAGGCAACCCGAAGTACCATGATGCTATAGCTCCTTTAAGGGTATGCGGGAACAGTCTGTAGACTACGTATTCATACTCCCTGGCCCTTAATCCTTCAATGTCCAAGTAAAAACTTTGTAGGTGGTCATCTACTAATATCCTCTCACTTGGATCGAACTTGGGAAACATCTTGTCAAAGGCTTGAGGTAGATCATGTAATGGAGATGTCAAGTTTAATGGTGATTTGGCTTTCCAAGCAGGTGGTGGATTTGGTGGGTTAGGTGGTGGATTAGCATTTACTCCTGCCATGAGTCTAGGTGGAGAGTGAGGAGGTCAGCCAATGGGAGTGTGAGCAGGAGAACTGTGAGGGGTCTCAGGGCCTTCTTGATTCAAGGGTAGCACAACTTCTTGTAAGGCTGTTTCTACAAGTTCTTCCCAGTCCCCAACCAGTACTGATTCTTCCACTATAGGACGATCTTTCCTTTTATACTCTCTTCTGGGCAATTCAGGGATGATTGGCAATCCTCCAATCTTCTTCACATATGCCCCGGTGTGTCTTCTCAGATCATTAACCACTTCATTTCCAACATAATATAGATGTTCTCTACTTATTTCTTTCGGAATTGGATTATGAAGCCCACTGCTTTCAGAACTGTTACCAATGGAATAATATTGGGAAAACGGGTTTCCTCAGCCAACCATGCACTGGCATCCCTCCTTCTAGCGCCAGAACTATTGAGGCCTAGAAATTTGCAGGCAACAACAGCAAGGGATTCTCCCCAGTCAACATTCCCAACTAGTCCGTGACTATTTGGTATGGGGAATCTGTCCAGTTTGCGGTCCGGCTACCATAGGTAAAAGTAACAAAAAAAAAGGTTTTACTGGTTGCGGCCTGGTCCACCGTATATATTTTTGTAATTTTTGACTTTAAGTATGATATGCACTTGCCTAATTAACAATGCAGGGTGATAAAGATGCAAAGAGTAGTCACAATGTGATGCGCAGGTTCTTACCTCTCATCTTAGAACTCACAAGCATCCAAATCATGCAGGAAAATAAATACTAACTAAACTAACCTATCCCTAGGGAGAAGGATTATCATTCATTGGTGAGTAACATATTTTGTACATGCATAATGAAAAGTTACAGATAGCTGATACTTCTTTCAAGACACATGAACAATTACAGATATTTGAACAACTAGATAGCCAATTGTTTATGAACAACATTCATTACTCACAGTGGAAAATATCACAAAATATGCTGAAGAACATTTAAACAAGAACATAGGTTCAAGAAGTTAAAACACTCTCATAGTTAATGAAACACAGCTGAAAATGAAAAAGTTCCCACAGGGACTTCACTTAGTGAACCTCTCACATAGCATGTGCGATCGTGGGATATTAAAGAATACCCATAATTTCGAGAGATATTAACCCAAACTCTTTTTGTTGAAACCCCCTCCCAATACTTAAAACCTCCTCCCCACCCCTTTTTATACCTCAATCCTTATAAACCACCCTACCCACCCCCACCTTAAACCCCTCATCCCCCCAATACCTGTAATATATTGGTTCGATTTTTTATAATTTTAAAACCCACAATATGAACTAACGTGATAGGATATTGGCCAACAAGTGAAGCCCCCATGATAGTTACCATTCAACATTGCTCATTTAATCACATTGATACATTCCACATTACGCTTTCTCCAATAGGAAAAAGTTGCAGTTTCTGATTGTAAAACGAAATAGTTCCTCTTACAAGAAAATGGTTTACAAGTTTTTTCCAGGGAAAAAGTACCTTCTAAGTTCTACTTTCAAATATTTAAACTACAACAGTAGATCGCTTGGGCTGCCCCTCCAAACGTATGACCTTTCGGTCCCTCAAAACGCTTCATCTTCCCTCTTTTCATCTTTTCTTCGTATGCTCATGATCAGCTGAGTAACTGTTGGACCTTTCAGATCTGTGCTTTTGTTGCCTTCGATTTCTTCTTTTCCTTCGCTTGTCTCCCTTGCGACCCTGTCGATTTCGCTTTGATTTTTTACAAAACTGTCAAGCTACGCCTTCATGCTACAATCACCCCAACAGTCCCTTGAGTTCTACCTGCAATCAATTACTGTGCATCATTCATTGGAATGGAATTTTAAAACGTTAAATTAAACCACCTAAAATGGCTAATCCACAAGAAAACGACCAGGTGCACCCCTTGATTTGAGAATTTTGACAAACACCGACACCACTACCTCGTCCACCTACAGGATCGACAGACATTATACACGACATAGCCACAACAGTGGAAAAGAAGAGGTTAAGGACACGCGACCCGCAGGAGGGAAAAACTTAATCGAAAGTCACAAGAAGTTTGACACCGGAAGCTAAATGACTTTCCTAGCCGCAACGACGGAAAAGGAAAGGCTATGGGAAAGTGACTAAAATCCTGACGCATCGGCTGGCGGAGCGTTTTGGACTTCGGGTGCTTAGTTACTTTGGGAGCCGCAATGGCAGAAGCATCAAAGATTACAGACACACAATTGGCATAGGAGGGTGGAGCGCTTTAGACTTCGGATGGCTAACTGGTTTGGGAGCTGCAACGGCGGAAGCTAAAGAAGACTACATCCTTCGATCAAAATAAAATGTTCCGATCAAAATAAAAACGCTAAGTGCTTAAGACTCTGAAATCAACAACGGTTAAACTATTTCTTCTCCGAAACGGTGGCCCTTCAACAAGCAAACCCAAACTTAAAATCTGCGATCCAAAAACAACTTTGAAACACACGCAACTTCCAAAAACCAGGACGAGTGTTAGCCTTCAATAATCATTCAAAATTAAAGTATGATCAAAATAGTTCACGGATTCAAACAATTAAAACAACTCTAAATCATGAGGAGGGGACCAAAATTTAAGAAATTTGGGGAAAACAGTTGCAGCCGCAACAGAATCTTATGCGTAGTATTTTCTCCACCAAAATGACCACCTGCTGGTCCAAAATGTAACTCTTTCAAAATCACCTCTGTTTCATCTTTGTCTAGGCATTGAAGCAACACCCCATCTAAATTTCTCCTAAAAAGGATGTTATCAATTAATAAATAAGGAGCAAATTTTAGTCTAAGTGCTCTCCTTTTCTTTGGTTCCAGGTAATCAGGAGTAGTTCCTGTTTCCAAAAATATTCTTATGTCTGTATACCAGGAATCCTGTGGTGGAGGATAGAAGTAAATTTCCCTCGTAAGTAAAACTTCATCAATGACAGCTTCAGAATTATTATTAGGTAGATGAGTCGCTTCAGCAACTAGTTTACATAATCCTTGACCTTTGACTATCGTTGAAGGTTTAATTTCCAAGTCATACTCTTGAAGGGCTGTCATCCATCGTGCTCTTTTTTCACCTAAATCTTTTTTCACTAACAAATTTCTGACTGAAGGATAAGGAACTATCACTTTCGTTTTAGATTTTAATAAATATGGATGAAAGTGTTTGACAACTTTAAAAACAACAAAATATTGCTTATCAATTTCATGGTAATTAAGTTCAGCACCTTTAAAATTTGAACTCATAAAGGATATTGGCACTTCATTATTTTGTTGATTTAGTTAAGTTAAAACTATTGCATATGATATTTCAGAAGTGAAAGTATACAATATGAAATCTTTGTTAAAATCTGGGCTCAAAAGACTAGGAGCTTCTGAAATGGCTTCTAAAATTTTCTGAAATGACTCTTTTACAGTTTGTCCCCAATTAAAAATAGCATCCTTCTTAATCATTTTTTGTAAAGGACAGACGATTTCAGAAAAACTGGGGATGAATCTCCTAACAAAATTTATTTTACCAAGAAATGATTACATTGCTTTCTTGCTAGAAGGGTAAGTTATTTTTGAAATAGCTTGGGTTCGTTTGGGATCAATCATGATCCCATGTTTTTAAACCACACAACCTAATAAAATACCTTCTGAAACAACAAATATTGTTTTCTTAGGATTTAAGGATACTCTGAATTTTCTACAACGTTCAAATACCTTTCTAAGATGATTAATATGATCAGGTCTACATTTAGAATATACAGTAATGTCATCTAAATAGACAACTACTGAATGATTAATTAAGCTTCTAAAAGCAATATCCATTGCCCTTTGAAAACTTGCCCCAACATTGATTAACCCAAAGGGCATCTTTCGGTAGGCATATGTTCCATATGGAGTTCTAAAAGCTGTTTTCAATTGATCATCTGGGGAAACCCATATTTGGTTGTATCCTGAGAAACCATCAAGAAGTGACAGTACCTCATACCTAGAGACTTTTTGAAGAATTTTCTCCATGGGGGGAACTGGGTAATTATCCTTTTCGGAAGACTTATTAATATTTCTAAAATCAACACATAATCTAATATCACCATTTTTCTTCCTATCTGGAACTAGGTTGGCTACCCATTGAGTATGCCGAATAGGAAAAATAATCCTGGCAGCTAACAGTTTATTTAGTTCCTTCTTAATTGTTGGTTCTAATGACAGATGATATTTCCTTAGTTTTTGTTGAAAAGGTTTTGACTCCTGTTTAATTGGAATTATGTGTTGCATGACTTGTGTATTGAAGGTTTTCAAATCGTCATATGTCCATGCAAAGACATCCTTAAATTCTTTAAACAATTTTATGAATGCTATTTTTTCTGCGAGAGTGCAATCTATTCCTAGATTTACAGTTTGAGGATTTAGTTCCGTTCCTAAATTTATGCTTTCATATTTCATTTGAGAGCTATTGGTTTTACAATTAGGAACAGATCTAAATTTATCTTAAAGATCAAAGAACTTTTCTAATCTCAAAACTGAATTAGGGATTGGTTTTACCTTCTCAAAAACTTTTTCAACTGAACAAAAATCATTTTTTAACGAAAAATCCCGCAGATTTTCGTCATGTGTAACTTCATCAATGGCTGAATCTTTAAAGGTATCATCATTTGTTAGAAAATTCAGCACCTACACATCATTATCAAACACACACCAGTTAAAAATATTATCTGGTATAGAAGGCCTAAAAATCAATTCAACTGAAAAGAAATCTTGTGTAAGTTTTTCTGATGGGATTAATTTTGATGTTACATTCGCTAATAAATCTGCCTCTTAATTTTGAGCTCTTGGAACTGAAATTATGTTAAATGCATCAAAATGTGAAATGAGATTCCATACCTCTTGTTGATAATTCTGCAAATGTTCAGAAAGGTAGTGAATAGAATTACGGACTTGTCTGACGATGATTTCAAAATCACCATGTGCAATTAACACTTTGAATCCAAATCAATCACTTTTTTCAAACCCTGTATTAAAGCTTCATATTCCACAGTATTGTTTGTACAATTAAATTCCAGCCTACAAGCTATACATGTTTTATTTCCTTGAGGGTCTATTAGCAGGCAACCAACTCCTGCTCCTTCTTTAGACTTCGCACCATCGAAATATAACGTCGAAGTAGAACTATTAACAACTACTTTAATTTCTATAATATTTACAATATTATGATTATCTACATCGTTTATAATTTCCTTGAATGAAGAGTCATGAGAAATAGTTGTCACATTAAGAATTTCTGATTGCTGTTTATTTTCAGAAAAAGCAGAATTTTCAGATTTAAAATTACCAAATCCTAGTTCATACGTGTAATTCCCCATAATGGAATCTAAAAATAAAACTGGTTCACTAGGATCATGTAATTCTATCATAGTATGTTTCATATATCTTTCTCTGTTTATCTTAGTTTTATTTGACTTTCCATTCTTAGGTAACCATAATGTTGACCAATCCGTGGCAAAGAATCCATTCAATTGTTGAGACCAATCTCTACTCAAAAACATCCCATACGCATCAGGAATATCTGCAACCACAATGTCTATAATTTGAAAAATTGAAGGGTTACAAGCAATCCCGACTAAAACATCTTTCATCTCTCCTACAACCCTCACATTTGTCCTATCCAATTGAGTTATTTGTGAATTTGATGGAACATATTTTCCATTCAACCTTTTGCATACAGATAAAGGCATTACATTGGAAGATGCTCTGGAATCAACCATGCAATTATGAACGTTCCTATTGAAAATATCAAAGGTAAGTAGGAATGGAGGAGTTGTTGATTTGGAATTCTTCCCTATTAAAAAGGCTTTGTCAGCTGCTGAATTTCCTTTATCAGTTGATGTTAAATCATTATTAGAATTGTTAGCAGCAACACTTTGTTTCGCATTAGGAATTATTAAACTCATGGCATGATTTATAATATGACTATTAGGCATTGGGTAAATTTGAAGAAGATCATACATACTGATGTTTGCACGTGTATTCTTTAAATCTTCAATTATATCATATTGTAAATCCAACTTTTGAGCATTTTGAATAGGCTGAGTGATCCTTGCAGATTGAGTTTGTTTGCCAGATTGAGTCTGTTTATTAGGTTGTGAATTATTGTTATCATTACTCAGGGCAGAACTTGATGAAGCTCCAGGAGTGTTTGTGAATGTTCTACTATGAGTATTATAGGCATGTTGTCCTGAAGGAGGACTTTTACCTTCATAATCTTTTACAAGACTGTCCCAGAAATGACCGTTAACTTGTTGAGGTTCTTCCAATTCTTCATCATTTTCTGATTCCTCTTCTTCTTCATTTTCAGTCATTACTTGATTTGAGGGAGTTTCAGATAAGTATAAACAACTCGAATAGTATTAAAAATTTCTTCATTTACTGCTACATCAGGCGGTGTATTTGTTTTATTATTTGTATTAGGATTCTATCTAAACTAATTTCTGAACTATCCTCTAGAGGAGGAAGCTTTAGAATTGGTTTTTTCTAATCCTACAACTTCACTGGTTAATGCTCGAATAGCATTCTGCAGCTGTTCTACATCAAATGCCTTATCTTTTTCTGAATTAGGTTTTTTGATCTTCCTACGAGGGAAAGTATCAGATTTCCCACTTCTATCTGGTTCATAGGACATAGAATCCTTCTCAACTTTAATGGCTTCCTCAAAAGTTTCTACCAAAGTTGTTTTACTAGCTCTCTTAACAAACATCCCAGTATATTTTCGTAAAGATGAAGTATAGTTTTCAATAATTATATCCTCAGGTGGTTGAGAAGCAACCAGAATTTTATTTTTCAATGTAAGAAACCTCTGGCACTACTAGATTTTGATCCAAAATCCGACGGTTTTTTCCGATGGCGTATGGATTTTTTCTTTTAACTGTGCCAAAAATCAGAAAGATTAAATTTTTTTTTGAAATGGTGGGCATACGTGTCGCTTAAGCGACGACAATTCTCCTAAGTGTCGCTTAAGTGACGGTGCCAAAATTTCTTTCCTCCTAAGTGTCGCTTAAGCGACGGCTCTATAATCAATTCATTTGGAACTTCTATAATCAATTCATTTGTCCTAATAGTAGGTTGTATGGTAGTATATTCATTTCTTCTATCTAAGTTTAAAATCCAAGGTTTAAATTTCCTTCTAATTGATTTGGATTTATTTGTACAATAGCTTGAGTATTTCTATTCTAATTATTTCCCTCACTCTCAATTCTTTCTAGTTTATTTGGCAAACCTATTAGTATTTTAGTAATTTATTCTATATTATCCTCCCAATTTTCTTTATTCTTGTTTTTATTTGAGGTTTCAACCTCATATTTACACTTAATTTTCTCAAATTCTTGCTTATTAAGCCTAATTTTACTAGCAACTATCATATTAGCTTCTACATGTAAAAATGACAATGTAGGATAATGCAGGATGATGTTTGAGATGGAGTTGAAATTAGTGGATCAAGGTGAGAATTCAAATGAGTTCAAAGAATATTATAAGATCTTTAAGGATTATTTAAATCTTCAAATATTTATTGATTTTCACTTGAAGCATAGGTTAAAGGTTAGTTTAGCAGTGGAATATATCTTCCTTCAGATGAGCGTATAATCCTACAATGAATTATTGAATGAGGTTATCACACACAATACTTGATATACTTAACTCTAGCGAGCTCCTAAATCCCACACCCAAGACTTTTAGATACTTCATGAATCAAACACAACCATCACTAAAATGCATATTCTAACCCATTGCAATTTTTCTTAGCTTCACTAGAGTGATTGTAGCTATTAATATGCTTAATATAGTTTATCATCGCTTAAAAGAACTCTATCCACCAAGCGTTTTCATACCTTGGATCCAAATATATGGTGGAAATTGATTACGGCATGAGTTTATGTTTTAAACCAAAAATAGAAAATCGATTTGGGATTTTTGTTGTGGAAAAGAGGCAAGTCGAGGGTTTCTCCTATCATTCATGCAACCCTGTCGAAAAGAGGCAAGTCGAGGGTTTCTCTACATCAACCACTGCTGCTGCAACTTCTATGGGCTTCCCATTATTTGGTGGTTCTATCTCCGAGACAAATGGTATGAATTCAGTTCCATTTTCATTTTCTGGAAAGAGCAGCGCTGCATCTGCTATTGCAAAGACGGATTCCAAATTGAGAAACCCTGAAACAATTCCACAGGTTGAACCATCATCTGTTATAGGTGAATACCATTCATTTAAAAGCTCTACCAATGGTGCAAATTTCACAGTAAAATCCCAAAATGAACTGAAAACCAGTGTTGTCTCTCCTTCCCCATCATGAGAAGCTCTGGGTGCAGTAGAGAAGTGTTATCTGTGAGATTTAGAATGGGAATGGGAGGGGTTTCTTCCCTTTGTCCGCAGAGGAGTGGTCAATAGGTAATTCTTCATCACGTAAACAATAGGAGAGGGCCGAAGAGGATAAGGCCGCAGGGGATAGAGCTCGCAGAGGAGAGGGCGGCAAAGGAGGGTTTGCAAAGGAGGAGGGTTTGCAGAGGTCACACTGAGGCTGACAGAATGCCCCAAATAGATCCGTTCTCAAGCATTCCACCATATCAGTTGCACTTGTAAGTAGATGCTCTTTAATAGATAAGTTAACCTCCTTGCTTGAGTTCATTTCTTTTACTAGGCTTTCCATGTTCTTCAGCAAAAATAGATCACTATACATACATCTCTCTTCTATAGAGGGAATTAAATTATTGAACAGGATTCTACATTTATCATGTATACCCTCAAATAGCCTGTCAAACTTTATGGTCATTATGACCTCAAGCAAACTATTGAAAACTTCTGCATCAACCTCAATTCCCCCTGTGTAAACCGGCATAGTAAGTGAAGCAGCAATAAAAGGAACACAATAGCTAAAGGAAAGTTATCAAGTAAGCCTAGATCGCTGAACTTGCAGAAGAGGAATCCGTACAGCATATGGCCTCTGTAAGTGTTGCATCTGCAACAGCAGCAAATACAGGCTGTGGTAACATTATGGGAGTAGACAAACTTCCTGAAGAAATGAATGAGATGAATATTAAAGATGACAAGGAGATGGAAGCTACTGTAGTGGATGGAAATGGTACAGAAACGGGCCATATTATAGTCACCACCATTGGTGGCAGGAATGGCCAACCTAAGCAAACCATAAGCTACATGGCAAAACGTGTGGTGGGAACTGGATCATTTGGAATTATATTTCAGGCTAAATGCTTAGAGATAGGTGAGACTGTAGCAATTAAAAAGGTTCTGCAGGACAAACGATATAAGAACCGTGAACTACAAACAATGCGCCTTCTGGATCATCCAAATATTGTCTCTCTAAAGCATTGTTTTTTTTCAACCACGGATAAGGATGAGCTCTATCTCAATCTGGTGTTGGAGTATGTACCAGAGAAAGTTTATCGTGTAGCAAAGCACTACAGTAGGATGAATCAATGGATGCCTCTGCTTTATGTAAAATTATATACTTATCAGATCTATAGGGCCTTGGCCTATATCCATGGTGGTATTGGAGTATGTCACAGGGACATAAAACCACAGAATCTTCTGGTCAATCCTCACACTCATCAGCTTAAGCTCTGTGACTTTGGAAGTGCAACCCTGGTGAGAATACCCAGATTTCATTTTGGTTTTCGCAATTGAGAGTGTTTTATAACACACCTAATTTGTGCTTGGTCATAAGAATCTTCATTGTTTAGTAATAATATGGACTAGGAGTTAGATCAGGTATACATGTTGTTAACTTGTGTAACATCAATATGTTGTTAACCCCACATTAAGAATTGAAGGAATGGTATTCAAAGTCAGTAAAATACTAGTTTTTGTTCTTGTTCTTTGTGTATGTAGTGAATTGTGCAGTAATATCATGAAAGTTTTCTCATGTTTTACTTGCTACCTTTGTTGTGTTCAGAACCAGACAGATACTCCCAGGATTGTTATTTTGTCTAAACATGATGGTGCCTTACAACAAACAGAGGTAAGAGTATACGAATTATTACATAATTTTTCACTAAGATGAAGGGGTATGATCAAATTTCTTTGGTGGCTTTTGCGACTTAGAGGTCAAAATGTCAAATTCTAATGAATCCATCTTATACAATGTACATGCTCAATATGGCACTAACCACATTAGAAGTATCACCCTCTACATCTGCTCAGAACTACCGTTGTTCTGTTGTAAAGTATTAAAAAAGCTTCAAACTGATTGAGAACATGCACAAGTCCTATGGTCATGGTGTTTCCTATGGTCATGGTGTTTCCAGCGCTGTTTGAATGGCCATGGTGTTTCCAGCACTGTTTGAATGTTCCTGTAGCAGCCTCCTATTGAAAGTCCAGAGATCACAAGGAAGACCCTTACAGTCAAAGATTCGTGTAGCAATTGCCAGCAATTAGACCAGCATTCATCTCCCAGTAATCTGTGTAGAGAAGTATTCAGCCCTTTGAAGAAATCTGCACATGATTTATCGTCATAGTCTTCATTGTGTGCCAGGGGGTTCTACGCCTTGGAGGGTTTCTTTGCTTCAGCGTTCAGCTCTGGAAGATCATTCCATACTTTTTCATGCTAATTGATAAGAGCATTCAGCCTTCTTTGGACATAATTAGTGAGTCAGACTACTCTAGGCTTGTACTAGCTGTTTTGAGGTGGGCCAATTTCATTTGGAGGCTTATTTCAGCCATTTTTGCATAGGTCTTGTTCCATTTTTTGAGGATGATCACTTGGGATAGATGCATGGAGGTTTAAACTTTATACCCTAAATGCATGGCATTTGGAGGCTGATCGCTGGATATCTTGTTGCTGTTTTCCTT
>LPNX010834902.1:8107-22448 GCA_001517045.1 Pseudotsuga menziesii | reverse complement strand
TCCATCCATTTGTGGATGATAAGTAGTTTTGAAATTTAACTTATCATCTAGTCCTTTAAACAATGAATTCCAAAAATTACCAGTAAACTTAGGATCTTTGTCATAATTTATTACCTTTGGAATTATGTGTAACTAAAAGATTTTATTCATAAATATGTGAAAAATATTAACATCCTTATAAGTAGTTTTAACAGGTATAAAATCTGTTTCCTTTTTAAGTTTGTCTACCACTGCACTTATAGAATCATTTTGCTTTTGATTTTTAGGTAATACAGTTACAAAATCAAGACTAATAATTTCCCATTTCCAATATGGAATTGGCAGTGGTTGCAAAAGACCTGTTGGGTGTCGATCCGCGGCTTTAACTTGCTGACATTTTATACACCTATCTATATATTCAGCAACTTCATTCTTCATATTAGGCCAGAAATAATCTTTCCTTAGCATTGTTATCATTTTTTGATACCCTAGATGTTTGGAATTAGGACTTTTATGTACTTCATTTAAAATCAACAGTGTAATTTATGGTATGTTAGGTACATATAGTCTATTCTTATACATCATTAAACCTTTTTCATTTAAATTGAAATATGTTTTTTTTTTTTACTTTTTCTTTAATATTTTGGTATTTCTTATCAATTTTTATCCTTTCTTCCAATTTATCATCTAATTCTATTTTGTAGCTGCTAATCGTGGCTATAAAATTCAGTCTTCCATTTTTGCTTAAGGAAACAACCACTTTATTTTCCTTTCCTTTGATGTGTTTGATATCGAATCATATTTGCTAACGAAAGCTAACCATCTTGCTTGCCTTGGGTTCATATTTTGTTGATCAAACAAGTATTTCAAGCTTATGTTATCATACATTAATAAAAGTATTCTACCGATTAGATGATGGTGCCACATTTTTAAAGCATTTATTATGGAAGCCAACTCTAAATCATAAGTGGCATAATTCTTTTCATTTTTTATTTACTTTCTTGTTTTGTAATCTATTATGTGACCTTCCTGTGTTAGTTCTCCACCCAAACCTTCATTGCATGCATCAATTCACATAACAAAGTCCTTGTTTGGATCTTTTATTTTTAATATAGGTGTAGTAGACAACAATTCCTTTAATTTATTAAAAATTTCTTCACACTTTAGATCCCATACAATATTTTTGCCATTTTGTACAAGGATGTTATGGGATTCACAATTTTCAAGAATCCTTCAATGAATTTTGGTAATAGCCTGTAATTCCCATGAACGATCATGCATCTGATACATATTTTTGAATGGGACATTCCATTAATGCTTTTTTATCTTATCCTGATATACTGATATTCATTCCTCGGATATTATGTGACCTAGATACTTTATTTTATTTTCAAAGAATTCGCATTCATTGAATTTATCATATAGTTTATGTTCTCTCAAAACCTGTATTATTATCTACAAGTGTTCATCACGTTCTTCTTTCATTTTTGAATAAATTAATATGGTATCTTTGAATATGACTACGAATTTATCTAAGTATTTAATTAAGACATTGTTCATTAAACACATGAAAGTAGTTGGAGCATTAGTTATCCCAAATGGAATAACTACAAACATTAGAGGAATTTTGACGTCCAAAATGGGCCTCCTAAGGAAAATAATAAAAAAATAGTTAAAATAATAAAATAATATTTATTAATTTTGGAGGAAAAAAGAAAAAAACTACTTTTTTTGTTCGGATTTTCGACATATCTCTATGTGTTTTTACTCAAATTTCAATCGGGAGATCTCGTTGGATGTGGAATTTGATTCTACATACAATGAGTAATCACACTGCATATTTTTTACAGACCCCTCTACCATTAAAATAAGAAATACCTGAAAAAATGTGATGATGATGTCATCATCATGTTTTTTCAGGGATTTCTTGTTTTTGCGGTAGCAGGGTGCATCAAAAGTATGCAGTGTGGGTAACAGTTGGATTCCTAATCAAATTCTACTTCCAACGAGCTCTCTTAATCAAAATTTGAGTAAAAGCACAGGGAGATATGTCGAAAATACAAACAAAGAAAGTAGTTTTTTTTTATGACAAATATGTCAATTCAACCATTACGGTTGACTCATTTTTATGAAATTCTATTGGTTCTTGAATTCCAACTCACAAGAACTCATTATTGGTGTGTTTTCTTATAAGGCCCATTTTGGACGCCAAATTTCCTCTAATGCTCACAATGCTCGTATCAGCTTCTTAATACAGTCTTTAATTCTGACTTGATGATATCAAGATCGGAAGTCTATTTTTGAGAATATCATTGCTCCACCTATCTGATCGAACATATCATATATGCAGGGCAAAGGATAACTATTTTCAATAGTCATTTTTTTTAATTGACGGTAATCTATACATAAACGTAATGTACCGTCTTTTTTTTTAACAAATAAAATAGGTGCTCCCCAAGGGGATACACTTGGTCTTATATAATTCTTATCTATCATTTGTTGTAGTTGCAATTTTAATTCATTAAGTTATAATATGTTCATCTGATAAGGGGACTTTGAATTGAGGATAGCTCTTGGTACTAACTCAATAGTAAAATTCAATTCTCTTTTTTGTGGTAGTCCTGGAATCTCTTCTAGGAAAATATCTAAGAATTCCTTTAAGATTGGAATATCATCAAATTTTAACTTATCTTCTTTTTTCAAGTGTTATTCATTTATTATATGCACATCAAAAACCTTACAACCTTTATATACAACCTTTTTCATTTGTAAGGCTAAAATTTGTCTAATGTAAATTTTTCTAGGTATCCCTTTGACTGTAACTCTTTCTCTGTTATGATATAAACATGTAAATGTTTTCTCAATATAATTTAAAAATACTTTATGTTTTTCAAGCCAATCCATACCTATTAAAACATCACAAGACCCTAATCGTAATACATTTAACTTTACTTGAGTTTTGAATGGAGTCATAAACATTTCATTGTTTTCAACATAATTAAGTACTTTTCTTTTTGTTCTTGTATATAACTGAACCAAGCAATACTTTTCGAAAATTTTCAAATTTAAATTGCATTTTTCTGCTATACCGGGTGACACATAGCTTAAACTAGCACCTGGGTCAATCAAAATAGAAACATGCTTGTTTTCTATCATATCTTTTATTTCCACCATGGATGTTTGATTATCATCTTGTCGATTCTCCAAGGCTGCATTAATTTTGGGCATTCCATTTTCTACATCACCAGTTGTCTCTTCCTCCTGAATGGTTGTAATATCCTGAATTTTGGACCTAACACTTATAGGCATGACCCTATTGATTATTATGTTATATTGATGTTTATTTTGATATATTGGGTGGAAGACCCCATTGCATATGAACATGATGATCTATTTTATAGATTGGGCGTAAGCCAATTGTTGATGATATATATGTGCTTTTTTGTGTCTGGCATGGACCATGAAGCACATAATTGATGAGATATTTTGTGTTGAGTGAAGAGCTCTGGAGCACATGATTAGTTAATATTGTGTTGATCGAGAAGCTCTAGAGCACATGAGTATTATATTTGTGTTGAGCATGCAGCTCTGGAACACATGAAAAGATAAGTTGGAAGTGTTGGGCATAAGCCTTGGATCTTTTTCATGTTGATGTTTATCATAATATATAGAAAATTAGATCATTGGCCATTGTATCCCTAGGTGTATCATACAGCTACATCCTAGTTAGGCTCATAGGCCAAGATATTTTCATTAAATTTAACATCTATTCTAATGATTATATCATGTGAATGGGGCTGAAGAAGTCTATAACCTTTTACATCTTAATAATATCCAACAAATATGCACTTTTCACTTTTAGGCTGCAATGCTTTCCATTTTTCATCTGAAATGTGAGTCCATGCTTCACAACCAAACACACAAAAGTGACTTACATATGGTTTAATTTTACTCCATGCTTCTTCCAGTGTTATACCTTGTAAAACTTTAGTCGGTGTGTGATTAACTCTGTAATTTGCACAATTTATGGCCTCCACCCAATAATAAAGACTTAGTCCCTTAGATTGGATCATACAATTAGCCATTTCTTTTAAAGTGTGGTTCTTCCATTCAGCTACACCATTTTTTTGTGGTGTCTCTGGAATAGTGTGTTGTTGTTGGATTCCTTATTCAGTGTAGAAATTAATGAACTTGTTGTTAACATATTCTCCTCCATTGTTAGATCTTACCTTAATAATTTGATGACTAGATTGTTTTTCAACAAGGGCCTTGTAGGGCAAGAACATGTTAAATAGTTCGCTCTTAAGTTTTAGGAAGTAAACCCAGGTGTGTCTGGAGTAGTCCTCGATTAAAGTTAAGAAATATTTGAAACCAAAAAGGATACAGATGGAAGAGGAACACACAAGTCACTATGCACAAGCTCTAAGGGAACCGACGTGTGCCAAGAGGCACGTTTGTCAAAACTGTCCCGATGATGTTTTCTGAGTACACAAACGAAACAAACACCATCCTTGCAAGATACCATTGAAAGACCAATAACCATATTATCTTTACATAGTTTTTGCAATGAGCAATAATTTAAGTGACCAAATCGCTCATGCCAAAGTTTGCTCAAGTTATCACCATGAGCAACAAAAATTGAAGGAAAAGGTGATGACCCAAAGTTAAATTTGTACAACCTAGTAATATCATCAACAGTTTCAATAGCAAGGACATTTTGCGGATTTTTAAAATCCTTGATTACAACTTGGTGAGGTGTAAATGTCACAGTTTTGCCTTCACCTGAATGAGTAATTTGATAGACTGATAACAAATTACAGAAATTTCTTTGAACACATAGTACATCAGTGAAATGACCATTTTCTACTGGAACTGTTCCAGATCCTACAACACTTAGAGATCTATCATCACCAACAAATATTTGTTTGGTATTACATTTATGCATAGTAGAAAAGATGGATTAATCCTTACCCATATGATAAGATGCTCCAGAATCAATGAGCCATTCAATTGAAGTAGAAGAAGAAGATGCAGTATAAGAGTAACCAGAAGCACAAAGTGCATGTCCATGAGAGCTAGATTTTGAAGATGAATCTAGGCTGATGTGGTGCTTCTTTATTGTTGCTTCAGGGGCTACCATCTTCTTGAAACACTTAGATTCATCATGATTATCTTTCCCACAAAAATTTCAATGATGTTCATTCTTATTTCCTTTTGGCTTGGATCCTTTGTCATTTTTCAAAGAAGGAGCTGACTGAGAGGGTTTGTGACACTTGTTGTTTGGCTTATTATTGCGAAAATTATGTTTCTTGTGAGGCTTGGACTTTTCTTTCTGTTGGGACAGTAAGGCTTTCCCACATGTATTTTCATTGTTAATTATTCCAAGATGAATGAGCTTATCTTTCTCTCGAATTAAGCAATAACAAAAGAATTCAAGACTAGGCTCTTAATAGCTAGCTACAATCAAGGATTCATTCATGGAGTAGAATGTAGATACAAAAACAAAATATGCAGGTCCATGTTTGGAAAGAATATGATAAATACATTGTTTGTCTTCTTTCTTAATCTTGCATTCTACACATAAGAGTCTAAGAGTTTATACTTAGATAAATAGTCTTGAATGCATGAAAAATCCTTTTGATTCAAGGAAATCAACTCATTCTCAAGTTCATGACCCCGAATTTCATTATGTTTACCAAACACAGATTCCAACATTTTCCAAGATTTATCAAGTTCATCAATTCCAGATATGTGGAATCGCTAATCAGTAGAGATGGAAATCCCAATCAATCCATGAGCTTCATCAACTCCATTTTCCCATTTAATTTTTTTATCATCATCAGCAAGTTCTGTTTCTTTTCCTAGGGTTATCCTGAAAAGTCCCCTACTTCGCAAAACATCCTCCATATGATATTTCCATGAAAAATAGTTAGAACTTGTAAGTATAATATCACAAGGGGCATCCATACTATAAAATAATGGCTAAAAGAACAGAAACCAATTGTCTAGATGCAAAGAGCTCAAAAAAATATGTATTTAAAAAGAAACGGTACTGAAAATTGATTCTGGATCATGAAGTTATGCTTGATCAAAGAAAATGTTGAAGATGTCCCCAATAGTGACGTGGCAGATATTAACTTGACCAACTAAAAAAAAGAACCCCCCTCTTCCCAAAATCAACCTTTGATTATCACTTTACGATAAAGTTTCTTTTAAGCAAATTACTTTTGTAGAATAAGTGATGTTCACTTTTACAATAATGTTACTTTAAATAGTGCGGCAATAAATTAAAAGACTTAAGTGAATCACTTTTTATTTTATTTTATTTAAGTGAGATACACTTTTACAATAAAGTAACTTGAAAATGGAAATTGCATGCACTAAAAAGTAGCTTAATAAGACTTGAAGTCAAGACCTATCATAGGAATAAAGCAGGTTTGGACCAAGTGAGCTAAGTTTAAAAGGTACGTAAAAGAATGGAAAGACGAAGGGGGCTTTTTTTTTTTTTACTCTTCCCTCTCGTTCTCTGTGCTTTCCTTTTTTCCTACAAATCACAAAAAAAATGAAAAAAATAAAAAAATAAAAAAATTTCCACACAGTGGGGTTAGATCTTGGTTACCTTACCCGGAAAGTCCAAGTTTTCAATTTTTCTCACTGTTTCTGATTCGTTGTGATCGTGCTATAACATTATACCTTTAGATTTGGCGAAATGGGTGTTTCTGGATCAAATGGAAACGGTTTTCAGTGAAATGAAAACTATTTCCCAATGGAAATGGTGCTACGGACACAATGGAATAGCTCCCATAGGCCACAAATGCATAAAAAATCCAGAACCAAAAACCTTTTCAAATTTTTGGCAACATCGATTCCAGATCTTGATCAAAACTAAAAGCAGCTCTTCGTAAATGCTCTGATACCATGTTCAGGTACATGGGGTACTCCCAAAAGACCAAACACCTTGAGCAAGTGCTTGACACAAATATCTCATAGGTCAACACATCGATGTTTATCACATGGTTAAAACCCTCAAGAGGGAAACAATCCACGACCCCAACCAAATAGCTACTTGTAGCAATTTATTATGCAAAAGAAAGAAAGTTACATGAGCTTCTCATAAGAAATCAACTAGCCAAGTACCCTCCATGTTCTTTAAATAGAGATCATGGATGAATTAGGTGTTAAGCCATGGATCAATGGTAGTTATGATCTAAGAGAAGTTGAACCGTCAGATCACTTATGTCTAAAGCATATCGTGAACGTCATATTAGAATATTTACAAATGCATACTAATGCATACTAAAGAAACACACTTTACCTAACGGATATATTACACAAGTTGATTTTAACTAACTTCTAAGTGTCTAAATATCCTAACAGAACCTAACCCAAACATCCCAAACCCAAACCTAGAGGGGGAAGAAGACCAAAACTCACAGATTCTAGCTCATTCGACATCATTGAGGCACCTTAGCTCATCTATTAAAGGGGGGGATAGTTTGACATAATATTTAGCCGATGCATTGGACACAATTTCCAATTCCCAAGGAGCTCTGTACAACATTATCTTATACATAGAATCCACGAGGCAATACTACTCCAATGGTTTGAGTTATAAAGACATCAAAGAACTAAAGATTACAAAAGATCAATTATTTTCATTATTTCGGGACCCTAGCACTGTATTTGGTTCCACCCACCAGTTGAGCACACATTTCCATAGACAGGTGCATGGAACCAAATATAAATGCCAATTGGATGGATCGTTGGTATATGGTTTTCGATGAAAACCCTCATGGGAATAGGGACATCCCATTTTATTTCTTTAGGAAGTTGTATACAAAATTCATCCTAGGGAAACAATTTAACTACTTTGATATCTTAGGCTTCCAAGGTGTTGGTCATGGCATGCCCTAAGATAGGGAAGGGGCCAGGACAGATCCTAACAGTGTGCCACACCCTCCATGCACACCAAAACCCCCTCGCCTATATCCTCCTGTGGGTCTTGTGATTAAGGATACATAGGAGGGATTATTTGACTTGGCAGATACATTGCTTTAGCATGTGACTGATGTCCAAGGCAATGTATGCTAAGGGGTTGGCACCTCTAAGGATGGCCCATCCCACAGTAAGGATCCATCTACAAATCACACAAGAGACACAGAGTGTTCAGAGCATCATGTTACTCCACACCCTTGCAAATTGTGTGGAGGAATATGCTATGGCCCTGCTTTAGACTTTCAGGATGATGGATTACTTCGATTTGTAAGTAAAACTCATTATTTTCATATTATATTTTGTTTCATATCACAAGTTTCAATTGTTTCACAATTTATTTCTATTTAATTATCTAACAAATTATGTGAACAAATATACAGTTGGTGTCCTATGGCACACCAAATTCATATAGTCCACTGATTAATGTTGAGAAGATTGATCCTTCTATCAATATTGCATATGGGTTTGGTTCTTCACCATTAGCGTTAAGAACTATACTTGTTAATTTGTCAACTTTATTTACATATTTATATTAGAGATTGTAACATTCAATACATCCTAATTTTGATACAATATTTTTTATGCAGGGTGATCAGGATGAGTACATTGAATCCCAACCTATTCCCTCTCATGCAGAGGTAGATTTCTAGATGCATGTATTATTTTAAATATGCTTATAATTATGTTTCGTTTTCTTTGGAAAAATAATTTTTTGTCCATCATGTATATGTCTTGTTTTCTTTGTATTATCTAACATTGAAATATGTTATGTTATTCACGAATCCATTGATACATTTTTTAGAATAATCAACCCATAGTTAGCTACCTTAGACATTAATTAATCCATTTTTGTCTTATTTGCCTAGTTTCCAATATTCCACTCTATGCAAGTTGTCTTCCACATGTTATAGAAGTCAAACTTGCTAAAACTAAGTCATGGAGTGCTTGGAAAACCTCCTAGAAACCTTATTTAGCAGTTTTTCTTTATTCCAGATCCTCCCTAGTGCATATCTGCGTTTTCTTCTAAGTTACCTACTTTATTGATATTTGAGGCAAAAGAGAAAGTAAGACAAGGTGTAGTTGACTTGTTTTTTTCCCTCATCATCCTCCATTATTTTATCCTAATAAAAGCATGTATGAGTTGTCTTTCCATCACTTATTAGATTTCCCATTTGACTTTGCCAATTTGTGAGCCTCTAGGTAGATTTGGAAACTGCTTTATGCACCTATGGGGGATTCGACTAGATTTAGTAAGCATTCTTTTGACTATTTCGAATGCCATCCTTATGCATTCAAATATCTCATGTAATTATATATTGCAGCAGCCTATTACTTCATATGGTTAGCTATTGTACACTTATTCAATACAGATTAGTGTTATGCTCCAATTTCAGTCTCCTTTGTGTGTAAATTTGTAGGTTTGAATAGCAATTTTGTGAGTGCAATTGTTATGTCACTTGGGTTCAATTTACACATGGTATCAGAGCCTTTGTAGATTGATTTATATCCTTCTATATTGTTATTGTAGGCTTGACATCTTTGCTGGGAGCTATTCTGCCGACTGAAGGGACAATTTCTGAGCTATGGATTAATCTCAGAAGATCATCTTGACTCCATTTAATTTCTTTGAATGGAAAGCAAAGATGGAGATATTGTTCAGAGTGAAAGGTCTCTACAGGGTGACTAAGGCAACTGAAGCAGAGACCAATGCAGCTACAGAGAAAATTAAATGGCACAACAAGAGGGATGAGGCCTATGGTCTCTTGTGTCTAAGCATATCTAGAGACCTCCTCTTCCATCTTGATGGATTGACATCACCTAATGAAGTGTGGGAGAAGCTTGTAGAGATTTTTGGTAAGACAGATGAGATGAGAGGACATCAAATTGATAATGAATTGATCTCTTTGAGTCCCAACAGTTTTCAATCCCTGCAACTCTACTTTTCCAAGTTTAAAGCCCTTGTTTTGCAGCTAAAACAATGCGGAATTGAAAAGAAGGAGGAGAGACTAGTTTTGGCCATACTCTCAAAGATTGGCCCTAACTATTCAGTTTTTGTTTTGAACTTATATGCCACCAAGTTGACAGCTCAAGCATGGAAGATGCCTAAGCTTACAGAGTTCATGGAATCCCTCACACAAGAACAAGATAAACTGGTGATGATGGGCACCATCAAACCTTCCAAAGACTAAGCTTTGGTTGTTGGAGATTAGAGGGTGGATTCAAAAGGAAAGAGGAAATCTAAGAAGCCACCTGAGCGAAAGAGAGACAATAACAAGTCTCACGAGGATCCCCAAGGCTCCAACAAGAACTTTGAAAAGAAGAAGAATAGAGGAGAAATGAGTAAGTGCGCATACTGCAATAAGGGCTATCATCCTGAAAGCTCCTGCATGAAGAAGCAAATTGACATGCTAACCCAACTCATGGAGAAGAATAACATATCCCTTCCTGATAGCTCAAAGAAGAGGGAAGGAGGATCAAATTTAGAGGACAGAGAGAGAGTACATGCACTGGTTGCTGGCACATCAAGCTCACCTAGCTTCATCATAGAATCTTGAGCTTCAAGACATATGGTTTCAACCAAGGAGGCATTCTCCTCTCTTGACATGTCGAATGGTCCACCAATAGTGTTGGGAGATGACTCTCTCACTGACAGTTTGGGGAAAGGAAGGATTGATCTTGACCATGGTAAGTTCAACAATGTATTGTATGTTCTAGGTCTTGCCTCTAACCTCTTTTCAGTGTATCAGATGACTCACACAAGGTCTCCAAAGAAGGTCATATTCTCTCCTGATGATGTTGAGATCATAGAGATATCGAGTGGTAAAGTCATTGCAAAAGGAGTTTTAGATCACACTTCGAAGGTATACATGTTTTCACATTTTCTACACTACTCAAACCCCTCTGCTCTTCTGATTCATGCCATTGAGGAAAGCAAGCTTTGACATGAAATATTTGGCCATCTTAACTATAAGTATCTTTCTGATCTAATTGAAAAATAAATGGTCATAAGGTTACCAAAGATTAAGTTTTCCAAGGGATTCTGTCAAGGTTGTATCCTAGGAAAACACCCAGAGCATAAATTTGAGAGAGCTAGTCATGAGAGAACCTCTGCACCTCTTGAGTTGATCCACAGTGATGTTTCTGGTCCATTTCCTCATATGTCAATGAGTCAATACAAATATGCAATGACCTTCATAGAATACTTTTCCAGGTATTGTTAGATTTACTTCCTGAAACATAAGTATGATGTTTTTGGCCTCTTCAAAGTCTTTAAGGCTTTGGTTGAAAACTAGTCTGGGACGAAACTCAAGATCCTCAGATCTGACAATGGTTGTGAGTATGTCAAGTCTGAGTTCATTCAATATTGTGAAGATGCAGGTATTCAGATGCAAAATTCAATCCCTTACACACCACAACAAAATGGTGTTGCTGAAAGAAAGAATAGATCACTAAAGGAGATGGCAACTTGTATGATGGAGGCTAAGACTTTGCCACCAAACTTTTGGGACAAGGCTATAAACTGTGCATCCTATATTTAAAATATGGTGTCTCATAAAAATCTTTATTGTATGACTCCTTTCAAAGCATGGAGTGGGAACAAGCCAGATGTGACCCATTTCAGGAGTTTTGGCTTAAGGGCTTGGGCTAGAATTCCAACTAAAAAGAGAAGGGCATTACAGCCCGAAAGCCAAGAGTGCCTATTTGTTAGGTACTCTGAAGATTCAAAAGGGTACAAATTGATCAATTTGAGCACAAACAAATCCTCCTTAGAAAGGAGTGTTTAGTTTCAAGAAGAGCCTTTAGTAGCAGTTGAAGTTGGAGAGTCTTCTTCACCACCAGAACCATTGAATGTAAGTGAAGAGACAAATGAGTTTGGTAATTCTAATATGTCTAATAATGATGATTTAATTGTAGATCCTCACAGTCCTACAAGTCCAAAATGGGCAGCAAAGATCATTCATGCAGCTGGGGAATTAACTAGAAATCCTAGTGATTCTAAGAGGACTAGATCTCAATTTGAGAGTGCCATGTGTATGAAAGACCCTTTGTTTGCATAGAAGTGATATCTAATGGTTGAATCAAACCCAAAAAAATATGAATATGCAGCACATGATCCAATATTTAAAACATCCATTAAATAATAATTTAGCTCACTCCAGAAGAACAACACTTGGGAACCGGTTGATCTTCCCCCACGGAGGAAGCTAGTTCAATGTAAGTGGGGTTTCAAAACTAAATTTTCTTTTGATGGTATACCTTTGATATATAAGGCAATATTGGTAGCCAGGGGCTACTCAAAGGTACATGGTATTAACTACAATGATACCTTTGCTCCAGTGGCAAAGATGGACTCCATCAGGCTCGCCTTAGCCATTGCAACTTCGAAGTAGTGGGAGGTACATCACATGGATGTGAAGTGTGCTTTCTTGAATCAAGATATTACTAAATAGATTTACATGCAGCAGCCTCAATGGTTTTTTACTAATCCATATTTTGTGTGTAGTTTAAGGAAATCATTGTATGGGCTTAAGCAAGCCCCCAAGGCTTGGTATGCTAAGATTGATGGCTTCCTGCTATCATTGAGTTTTGTTCGATGCAATTCTGATCCTAATGTTTATTTCAATCTGATTCATGGTTATTTGATGATTATTTTCTTGTATGTGGATGACCTTCTGATTATAGGAAGTTCAAAGAAAGAAATTGCCTCCTTGAACGATGCAATGAACCATGAATTTTCTATGACCGATTTGGGATTGTTGAGTCAATTCTTGGGTCTCGAAATTGCTCAATCCCAACATGGAATAAAGGTACATCAGTCCAAGTATGCTTTAGATTTGTTGAACAAGTTCAACATGAAATATGGAAAGCCAAGCAAGACTGCATTCCTTTCAGGAGTTAAGCTTGAAGAAGCAGGTTCTTCTCCTATGGTAAATAATACACTGTATAGGCAATTGATTGGGTGTTTATTGTACCTTACACACACTCAACCTGATCTTTATTATGTAGTAAGAGTGGCTTCAATATACATAGATCAGCCTCATGAGATCCATTGGAGAGTAGACAAAAGTATCCTTAACTTTGTTTAGGGAACAAGAACTTATGGGATCTTCTACAAAGCTAAATATGATCTTGATTTGATTGGGTTTACTGACAGTGATTGGACAGGTGACAACATAGATAGAAATTCAACATAAATATATGTGTTCATGCTTCCTGAAGGACCAATCAGCTGGTTAAGCAAGAAACAGAGTGCCATTGCACTCTCATCTACAGAAACAGAGTACAGAGGAGTTGTAAATGCAGCAAGTCAATATTTATGGTTGCGGGGGATACTTGTGAGTGTGGCTTCAAATCATATTTTTTAACCATTATCTATTGTGATAATCAAATCATCATTCAAATATGAAATAATCTAGTTCAGAGACAGAGAACCAAACACATTGAGATCCATATGCACTACATCAGACAACTTGTACATGATGGCACCATTCACCTACTCTTCTGTCCATCTTCAGAACAAGTAGCAGACATATTCACCAAAGTTTTTTGTGAGAAGACATTCAGCAATCTCAAATCACTGCTAGGGACTGCTGATCATGCTATGAAGCATGATTGATGACAATATTTTCAAATTTTGGTTTACTATCCATGTTTAACAGAGGATTTTCCCACTGGGTTTTTGCCTCTTTCCTTGGTTAAATGGACATGCAGTATGTAAAAGGTGACTAAGCCTTGCCGCTAGGCCCTATAATTTTATGATATTTACTCATAAAATTAGGCTTAAGGGGGGGTTTTAGAATAATCAATCCATAGTTATCTACCTTAGACATTAATTAATCCATTTTTGTCTTATTTTCCTAGTTTCCAATATTCCACTCTATGCAAGTTGTCTTCCACATGTCCTAGAAGTCAAACTTGCTAAAAATAAGTCATGGAGCACTTGGGAAACCTCTTGGAGACCATATTTAGTAGTTCTGCTTTATTTCAAATCCTCTCTAGTGCATATCTACGTTTTTTGCTAAGTTGCTTACTTTATTGATATTTGAGGCAAAAGGGAAAGTAAGACTAGGTGTACTTGACTTGTTTTTTTCCCTCATCATCCTCCATTATTTTCTCCTAATAAAAGAATGTTTGAGTTTTATTCCCCACTTATTATCTTTTCCATTTGATTTTGCCAATTCGTGAGCCTCTAGGTAGATTTGGAAACTGCTTTATGCACCTATGGGGGATTTGACTAAATTTAGTAAGCGTGCTTTTCACTATTTCGAATGCCATCCTTATGGATTCTAATATCTCATGTAATTATATATTAAAGCACCCTATGACTTCATAATGTTGGTTATTGCACACTTATTCAATACAGATT